>CM072699.1:674-174010 GCA_036884735.1 Huso huso | reverse complement strand
AACAGAAACAGCTGTGGGAGGAATAAAAACGGCGAAGACAAATAGCTAACAAGGTGAAGGGTTGCTGAAGACAGTTTACTGTCAAAGTCTTTGCCATATGAACTGAGCACAGCAACAAGACACCAGGTGGTTATACTGCATCAGCAAGGTCTCTCCCAGGCGATTTCAAGGCAGACAGGGTTCCAGATGTACTGTCCAAGCTCTTTTGAAGCACAAAAGCGGGCATTGAGGACCGTAGGCCTTGGTGGCCAAAGGGAAACTTACTACATGAATGAAGGCACATCATGCTTACTTCGCCATGATCGGAAGATGTCCAACTGGTACCATCAGCTCAAATTGGCGAAAACAGTGGGACCTAATTTTATCTACTGTCCGATCTGGTCAGAAATGGCCTTCATGAAGCTTGTGGCCAAAAAGCCATACCTCCAGCGTGGAAACAAGACCCAGCGACTCAACTATGCGAAAACACAGGAACTGGGTAGAAAAATGGCAGCAGGTGCTCTGGACTGATGAGTCAAAATTTGAAATATTTGGCTGTAGAAGGCAGTTTGTTGGCCGAAGGGCTGGAGAGCGGTACAGTAGGAGTCTGCAGGCAACAGGAAGTATGGTGGAGGTTTGCTTACAAAGTTTGGGGCCATTTCTGCAAATGGTTAGGAGTTTGGTCAGGTTAATGGTCCTCAATGCTGAGAAGACAGGCAGATACTATCCATCATGCAATACCATCAGGGATCTGATTGGCCCCAAATTTATTCTGCATGACAACGACCCCCACATACAGCGAAAGTCAAAGAACTATCTTCAGTGTAAAGAAGAACAAGGAGTCCTGGAAGTGATGGTATGGCCCCACAGAGCCCTGATCTCAACATCATCGAGTCTGTTTGGGATTATATAAGAGAGAGAAGCAACTGAGGTTGCCTAAATCACAGAAGAACTGTGGTTAGTTCTCCAAGATGTTTGGGCCAACCTACCTGCTGAGTTCCTTCAAAACTGTGTGCAAGTGTACCTAGAAGAATTGATGCTGTTTTTGAAGGCAAAGGGTGGTCACAATTCAAATATTAATTTATGTAGATTTTTTTTGTGTTCACTCATTTGCATTTTGTTAATTGGATAAACATAATCTATTAACATATCTATTTTTGAAAGTATTCTTACTTTTTACAGCATTTTTTCACACCTGCCTAAAACTTTTGCACAGTACTGTATATATATATTGTGGGCATGTAGGTGCACACAGACCAAGCAGACAATAGTTTACAATCCAAGTTGGTTTATTAAACTTCACAAAAAACACAAAAATAAACTTGCTCACTTACAACAGAAAAATACCATCCGTTGCTTGTGAGATGCAAGGTAAAGAAAATAAACAGTTCAAAACAGGATTTGTATAACCAAAAAAAAAAAACACAACCAAAATGTAAAACTAACTTGACAGTTCCCCACATCCAGTTAAATTACTTGGTTTGAGGATTTTACCAGGTTGGTTTATGGCTTCAGCTTGTCTCCAGCTTGTAAAACCAGCGCATCTATTTCCTGTTGTATTCCCTCCAACAGCGAAAAGAAAGAAAGAAGGTGCAAAGGCAGTTCTTTTAGCTTCTGTTTTATATTGACGGTCCGTCTCGTTGTGGATAACCCCACGCTGCTCCCCTGGTTGAAGCCAACTTCAACTGGCTGTGAAACTTTCTTTTAAAGTGCTGCATCATCTGGTAATGGCTACAGGCTACAGGTGGGGTAATTTATGCTAATGGGAATCAAACCAAGATACATCCTGGTCCCCTACCTAACCACACCTGCAGCCTGTTTACCGTTAACTCCTGGGCGTCATGGCAGGCAAGTATACTGACCACAGGTCTATCATTGTATTATCTGCCACACCTGTGGGCTTGTTCCTTTAGCCTGCCAGAACGCCTCCTGCTGGTGAATCTGTGAGCTGGCTCCCATTCCCTCCCCTTGCGACTGCATATTCCTGGAAAAAAACAGAGTCATCATGCAGTCTGGACAGCACATCAGCATTCACATGTTCCTCCCAGCCCGGTGTTTTATATCGAAACAGTAAGGCTGGAGGGTCAAGAACCAGCGAGTGAGAGACGATTGCTATCTTCTGACTATACAACCATCTAATAGGGGAATGGTCGGTGACGAGTGTGAAACTTCCAAGGCCCCATAAGTAATACCTGAGACTTTCCACGGCCCATCTTATGCCCAGGCATTCTTTCTCAATAATAGTTGCATAATTACGCTCTCATGGGAAGGAGCTCCTACTTAGATACATAATCGGATGCTCCTCCCCAACCTCCTGTGCCAAGACTGCTCCCAAGCCCCATTGGACGCATCAGTCTGTAAGAGGAACGGTTTTGAAAAATCAGGATTACGAAACGGGGTGCGAGGCCAAAGCCTGCTTTTGAGTTTTGGGCCGAGGGTAACTGTGGGACCTCCACCTTCTTTCTTGTGGCTTCAGCCAACCCCCCCATAGTATACCCCAGATATTGTGTTTCAGGAGAAGGCTAATTTCTTTGGGTTAGCTGTCAATCCGCCTCACGTATGGAGTCCAGTACTGCTTGAAGCCTTTGTAGAGTCTGCCAGGTCATCACTAAAGATGACAACATCATCCAAATAGGCCCGCATATACAGTGTGAGGACGCAGCACCTGATCCATTAACCGCTGAAAAGTAGCAGGGCCCATTGAAGACCAAAAGGCAGAACCACAAACTCAAAATAAGCCGTTAGGGTGGTAAACGCCGTCTTTTTCGCAGGAGCTTGGGGACAACGGTACCTGCCAGTATCCCTGGTTAAATCCAGGGTAGAGATATACCGGGCGGCCCCAACCGCTCCAGTAACTCATCCACCCGGGCATGGGATAAGCATCGAATTTAGATACCATATTCAGTTTCCTGAAATCTATGCAAACTAACCAAACCATCTGGTTTATCCACCATGACCACAGGGCTGCACCACTACCGCGTGACTCCGGATAACCCCAGTCCAGCATTTTCCCTCGTGCGCTTCCCATTGTGGGCCTCTGGTACCTAATGTACCTTTGCTGTACCTTTACCCTGGTTCGGTCTCGATCCGGTGCTGGAAGAGGTGTGAGCCTGGGAGGTCTGGGCAGCTCCAGGTGCCCTGTAGCTATCCAGCTCGTGGCCTGCTGCTTTTATTCAGTTGGCGGCAGTGGCAGTCAGGAACCCCAGGTCGCGCCTCACTCTCCATATCCAGGTTGTCTGAAAAAAAAAAACAATCTCGGTCCTTCCAGGGTTTTAAAGGTAATATGATATATTTGATGAGGCTTGCTCCCGGCTGGTCACCTTATGATGCTGGGCCCAATTTTCTACAATTTCTACCCCCTCCCATTGTGCCAGAAACTTATGGGGATCGGACGGACGAGCACTGTACCTTGTCGCTCACCACAAATTCCACGTATGACTCCTTTGTTATATTGACGCTGTTGTGCTCCCCTGCACTTCCTGGAGATTGCTGGACACCAGGTCTGCCATCTCCGTAGCCTACCCCGCAGTAAGGTTATATATTCAGGAACCGCTTTGCCATAGTTGGCTCGCCTCCCATGCCTCCATGGCCAGAAGTCACTGGGTTATCAAACACTAAGCTCGAAAGGCAACCCAGTGGACGCCTGTGGAACCCATGATAGGCAAACATGGTAAGGTAGAAAGACATCCCATTCGCGGTTGTAACAGTGACCCTCCGTAACATCTGCTTCAACGTTTGTTAAACCCACCAACCCATCGGTTTGCGGTGGTAAAACGGAAGTGCGAAAGTTTTAACCTTCAGGAGGGCATGGGCTTTTAAACACCAGAGACATAAAAGGGGTGCCCTGGTCGGTCAGGACCTCCTTTAACCCACCTACAAAAAATATGCAAGGACTGGGCTATAACTTTGGCGAGGTGTTCCACGGTACCACCTCAGGTAGCGTGTGGCATAATTTCTGACCAACACATGCTGAAAACCAGACTTAGTTTGAGAAGGGGGCCCTATTAGATCTATCCCCATCCTCCAAATGGGACCTCTATGATCGGCATGGGATTAATGGGGCTTTAGGTTTCTTGCTGGTCACCCGCTGACACTAAAACGCCATAAAAGTCAGCCACATCAATACCACACCCCAACCAGTAAAACTGTGCAGAATCTAGCCCTCGTTTTATCTGTTCCCAAATGTCCCCCAAGTAAGTGTACATGTGCCAGGTTTACTGCTTTTTCCGCTGTAAATGGTACTATGTTGGTGGGTGTATTTCCCTGGAATGGACCTCGATTATCCGATAAATAACCCCTATTATTTAGTAAAAAATGGGAGGGCCTCTCCCAGCATCTCTAGAGTACTCCTCATCCGCCACCACTGCCTGCTCAAAAGCTATTTTTTAGATTTTGGTCCCCCACTTGGGCTTGTTTAAAGTTTCCCTATCAACTCAATGGCCTGCTGGAAAAATCTTCTGTCTCGATTGGCTCTGGCAGAGGGAGGGCGGCTGAGGATTACTGGCCTGGGGTGGTGTTTGTGTATTTCTGTTTGGCTAGAAATTTTCTCCCGTCCTTCCCTTTCTGAGACCTAGTTTTCTTTTTCGCCAGCAGGCGGCATTATAAACTCGTTATGGAAAGGAAAAAGCTCCTCTGGTTCAGGATTCTGAAGGAGGTGGACGGGTTGGAGCTCCTCCCTGCCCCAGTAACCCTGCTCCTACCTAACCAACCGTAAAAACTGCGGACAGTTTTCCCTATAATCATTAAAACTGGTAGGCTAGGAATTTCGCCGCCTTTCACTAAAAATTGTTGGCCTGCTATCTCACCCCAATTACTACTGTGGGGTAAGGCTTAATGTCACCATGGATACAACGGATATACATCCTTACCTCTCATGTATACCTCTCCAGGGTATCAGTCCCCAGACTAATGTCTCTGAACTACTAGAGCTCATCAATGCAACCGCATCTTGACCTCCACCCTCACTGAAACAATAAAGGATCAGTACTCACCCGGGCTGGTTTGGATGGGGGCGCTTGGCACCATGACTGGCGTCCATCCTTTCCGGAGATTTCTTCCTGCAATGTCTGGCGATATGTCCAGTAGTGACGCATCTAAAGCACCTGATGCTTCCCTGTAGTCCGATAGGTAAACAGGGGACCCTGCTCTCGGATAGTTCCTTTAGTCCCTGTGGCTCTCCGGAGATCACCTTCCGGGTGACTCGTTCGGGATTAGGTTGGAGGGCTGCTTGGGTGCCCTGGTCCTCTTTTCTCTTGGACTGGCTGATCGGCTGTACCAAAGCCAGCGCTGCTGTATAGCTTCCCAAATACGCCATGGTGGCATCCAAAGTACAAATTCTGCTTCACTCGTTCCTTGCTGCAGCGGGAAGCCGACAAACATCCATCACCAGTAACTCAACCACGTCCCGCTGAGTTGAGTTCTGGGTGGGTGAAGTCTTCGCCAGGTGGGAGGTCAAACAACTGGGAGGCGGCAGGGCAGGGGTGTGCGCCACTCATAAAACCGCGGGCTCGGGACCACCGTGGTCACCCCCAGTCTGGCCAAGATCTCCGTCTTTAGCTTGGGATAGTATGGCCTCTCGGTCAGATGAAATAGGCTTTCGCCTCCCCACGGAGGAGCGGAGCTGGGATGGTTGCCCATTCAGCACAGCCCAGCTCCTCGTTCCAATGATGCGGCTCAAAGAAGACCCTCAGGTAGCTCCCATATCATCTTCTGGTGTCATTTAGTTAGCACCTAGTTTGGGTCAGTAGGTGTTAGACCCTATTGACTTCAAATAATGTCGCAAATTGTGACACTGTTTTGCTGCGTACTAACAAGCTGTACAGTGGCTAGTTCCTAGCCCCTACTACCCGCAGGACGACTGCTCCTCTGTCCCTGGATGCTCTTCCTGACATTGGGGTTAGCAGGAAACATGCTGGCTGGCTGGCTTGATTCTCTGTGTGACCGGCCCCACTTGGTACCACTTGTGGGCGTGGGAAACAGACCAAGCAGACAATAGTTTCCAAACCAAGTTGGTTTATTAAACTTCACAAAAACACACAAAATAAACTTGCTCGCTTACTTCACAGAAAATACCATCCTAGTTGTGAGATGCAAGGTAAAGAAAATAAACAGTTCAAACAGGATTTGTATAACCAAAAAAAAACCAAAATGTAAACTAACTGGACAGTTCCCACATCCAGTTAAATTACTTGTTCCAGGATTTTACCAGGTTGGTTGTTGGCTTCAGCTTGTCTCCAGCTTGTAAAACCAGCGGGTATCTATTTCCCCATTGCTGTATTCCTTCCAACAGCAATATATATTGTATTACTTGTATTTAACCGTATTTATTTGCTTACGATTGTAAGTCGCCCTGGACAAGGTCTGCTAAATAAATAATAATATATATATATATATATATATATATATATATATATATATATATACAGTGCCTTGCAAAAGTATTCAGACCCCTGACCAATTCTCTCATATTACTGAAATACAAATGGTAACTGAAATGTTCTGTTTGATATTTTATTTTAAAACACTGAAACTCAAAATCAATTATTGTAAGGTGACATTGGTTTTATGTTGGGAAATATTTTTAAGAAAAATAAAAACTGAAATATCTATTAGAGAATTGGTGGGGTCTGAATACTTTTGCAACACTGTATATATATATATATATATATATATATATATATATATATATATATATATATACACACACACACACACACATATATATATATATATATATATATATATATATATATATATATATATATATATATATATATATCCAAATTACAATACAATTTAAAAGTACAAAATAAAATATCTTCAGACCTAGTAAGAGCAAAATATAAGACACACAGTAAATTCAAATTCCCAAAAGGCATTTCCCGAGCAAACAGTTTGAGAGAGTTATCAGGATAATACATAAATCAGTGGAGAAAGATCAGGTGAAGTACAGAAGACTAGACTGGGTATCAGTTGAGGCAAATTAAAAGTGCAGAGCAGCTACAATAAAGAGTTAGCAAAATTAGAGAGCGAGCAGATAAGTGCAAGTAACTGTTCGAAATGGCAGAGTGCTATATTGTCCAGAAGAGTAGGTTACAGATGCTGTCTGAAGAGGTGCGTCTTGAGATCATGTGTTCTGTTGAACTGCCCCAACCATGTGTTTAATTTGTTCTTTTCAGTTACAATTTCACTCACCTCAATCAAACCTGCTCATGTGACATTCACCTTTTATCTAGAGGTTCACCTGCTCAAATGATCACCTTAAATTCCTCCCAATGATATCTGTGCTTTTATTGACCTGTATTAAGAAGGACCACCTGTCTATAACGAAGTCCAAAGAGAGAATAAATCATGGTCATGTTAAAATTCTCTCTCTCCAGGTAATCAGCTTCCCTCAATTCTTCCTTCCCATTGCTTTTGCTGATTAATAAATAACACAAACCCCAATTGCTGTTCTTCAACAACAATAATAACACAGTGTAACAATTTTTTTTTTTTTTGGTTCCTAAGTATTGATGTTATTTCCCTATTGCTTATGCCTCAAAAGTATAGAAAATGGCTATTATTCCCCACAAACTTTGCTTTTGTGACCAGGACAGTGATATTTTTGAAATTTACCTATTTCCAGAACATTCCAGATAGATTCAGTGCTGAGTAAACTTGAGTAACCTAGAACTTTCTAGAACTTTCCAGTGTACAAATAGTAGTATAAATAATAGGCCTTAAGCCCACCAGTTCAGTTTAGTTCCAGCTGCTAAGTGGATACATATCTGCATTTTTCTGAGATGGCATCAAGAGGCTGCAAGAATCTGGCAGGCGCATTGCTATGTTCTGGACAATTTATCATGACAAGAGAGAAAAAGTATCGTGGAAGCATCTGCTAAGATGTGTGAGGCCTACAAGGCATATTTTCGGCATGCCTGTCGGGATCAAGACAAACCTGGGGCCCCTCATTTCACCCGCAGCACTGCAAAAAACTCTAAGGTAAGATGGACAATTGTTGTCGGAATTTTGTTATAAAATTTGTTAAAATTTTAAAATTGTAAAAGTTTTAATTTTAAAATGTTTTACAATTTTCAATGTTATTGAAAAAATATATCATAGATGAAAAATGTTATGAATCTCTTACATTAGTCATGGGTGAAATAAATGTATTTTTTGTAGGATGGTACAGAGGGGAAAAGAGAGCCATGAAGTTCGCTTATCCCAAGATTTTACGGAAACCACTGGACCACTCAAGCAACTGCTACTTTTGCATGGTGGACCCTTCCAAGTGGACCGAGTTCTCTGTAGGGGAGGAACAACGTCAAGTAGGGAGCCAATGGTGGACCCCCGGAAGGTGCTGATGCCACCACTGAACATCAAATTAGGGCCTTATGAAACAATTTGTCAGAGCTCTAGATAAGGAGTCGGCAGCCTTCAAGTACCTTCAAAGACTTCTTCCCTAAGCTGTCTGAGGCAAAGGTCAAAGCCGGTGTGTCTTCGCCAGATAAAGAAGATCCTGGAGTGCAATGAATTCCCCCAAGAAGCTCTAGTAAGGCAGAAAGCGGTTGGAACAGCTTTGTCGCAGTGGTTCAAAGCTTCCTGGGCAATCACAAGGCCGAAAAAACTATGTGGAGCTGGTTGAGACTCTGGTGAAGAACTATGGCACAAATGGGCTCATAGTCCCTCAAAGTCCATATCCTTGATGCTCATCTTGACAACCAAGGAGAACATGGGAGCGTACTGGAGGAGCAAGGTGAGCGCTTCCACCAGGATATACTGGACTTTGAACGCCGCTAACAAGGACAGTATAACGAGAACATGATGGGAGACTACATTTGGGGGCTGATTCGTGAAAGTGATTTACAGTATAATCGTAAATCTCGAAAACTTCTCACTTCTAAATCTTTTGTAGTCATTTTTGTATTACTTTAGTATAAATACATGTTAATTTGGATTATATGTTGTTTTTTTCTGACTTTATGAACGAAAAGACACAAAACGGGCGAATTTTCTCATTGGAAATAGTTAAATTTCAAAATATCACTGTCCCTGGTCACAAAAGCAAAGTTTGGGAATAATAGCCATTTTCTATACTTTTTTGAGGCATAAGCAATTAGGAAATAACACTTACTACCCAGGAACAAAATTGTGTTACATAGTGTTATTATTGTATTATTGTTTCTGCTATAGGTAAGCTATGTTATTGTTTCTGCTATATTGTAGGTGTCCCCCATATTTTATAATAATAAATAAATATAACTACCCTAACAGATACAATCTAATGTGTCAGCTGTAAGGAAAACATCAAGTTTTTTAGAAAATGACAAGAATTACAATTAAATGAAAATCCTCAATGTAGAAAAGTCATTGATATTAAAAAAAAATAAAAATAAAAGGTTTTATTTTATTATTATATTTACTTTTGCTGGCTACTTTTCAGGTCAATGATACCATAAGTATAGAGTTTAGAATCATAAACCCGTGCATTTAAATGGCGGTATAACATATATTATTTCACTGTCAAAATACATACCTTTAGCACTGCCTGTTCTTTATTTATATGCATTTCAAAATATTTGTGTTAACCGTTGTGTAAATACTGAATACCATTCTGAATATGAATACAGCTGAATTGTACATTGCACATAATGTCTTAGAATACTTTATACATATTTAGTATTAAAAAATCAATTTTTAATACTGCTCATTATTTTGTGTATCAGCCTCCACACAAAAGCCGGCGAAAAGCGGTGAGTCGGTATACTGTAATGATGCTGCTGCAGTCAGTCTGCCCGGACTGCACCTGGTCCACCCAAAAACACGAAGCCTCCAATAAGCTCATTTGTAAAAGTTAGTAAAGAATGGCGCTTATATAATCTAAGGAAGCTGAATGAACTCCTAGCTGGAGCAACGAGAGAGGGGGAGGGGGCGGGCAGAGAAGGAGGGGAGACGCTGCTAGGCAACCGCTCCTGAACATTCCAATCCACTGAGCAGAGACCGGTTAGGGATTTAAAATGCCAAAGTTCCGAGCAAGTTAGGGCTAAATTAACTTAACATAAATTAACATATCATTGCTGACATTTTAGATACTCAGATAGCACTGTATTAAAAAAAAAAAAATGCTTCAGTTCCAGACCGTTTTCCAACAAATAAAAGAAGGTACATATTTATAAGTAGTTATATTTTGTTATGATATTAAGACTAAGCCTACGAATGTAATTCAAGTTGGTGGTACACAGTTAATCTGCTAGTGTAATCAAATCACAAATATTAGTCAGCAATTCATACAAGACTAAACGAATGTGGTGCAGTTTGATGTATAATTTATTTATTTATAAAATATTGTAGTTTTTTTTTAATATTAATATTTTATTGTTTTCACAAAATAACATCCATACATTATCAGTTCATCTGCTAGTGTAATCAAATCACAAATATTAGTCAGTAAAGCCCCTTTCACAGTACCGAGTCAGGGGACCACGCTGGTCAGGGACCGGTGTCAGTGATTTCACACTGTGTTTGATAAAGCAGGGTTGCCCTTGGTGACAGACGCATGTATTGGGGCCGCGATATCATTACTGACACAGCCATGCAAGCTTCTCTGGATTGAACCGTCAGATCAAATGATGATTAGAGCAAATGTTTGTACATCCCTGCTGCAATCTGGCTCATGCTGTGTCTCTATCAGCAAAAAATATGGCTAAACAGAAATGTTCCTTGCGGAAGTGAAACCTTCATGCAGGCATGGCTGTTTGTTATTGCGTCGGCTCACGAACAGCCGTCATGTTTTTGTTTTGCTCAACCTGGGTCAAGCGTGTCAACCCACATCCTGAGGTGGGTCGGACCAGGGTTAACCTGGGTATGACCCAGGCAATGGTTTCACACCGCGGGATTGTGCGGGTAGCCAGGACCGGGTAGGAGTGCCAGTGTGAAAGGGGCTTAATTCACACATAGACACACTGTTGAAACTTTAAAGAAGTTAAAATGAAAAGACTTGATTAAAGTTTAACCAAATAAATAAATAGCTACATTAATAACACTATGAAACAAAATAAGTTTTGGTAGCTCATACTTATTTAAATTACAAAATGTGGACGTGGCCAGAGGCCAGCACTAAACCCAGACAACACTTCACTATTTCAACACCGAGAACTGTAATTGCACCACGAGCACTTGAGCACTCACTGTGGACTTGTGTTTGTGTTTTGTGTTTCGATGTGGGGACTGTTTATTATTTCGGGACAAACCAGCGGATTACAGTAAAGCAATACACGCCGCATTGCTTTACATTGTTATTATTTACTGTGTGTTCTGTGTCATCAGACACTGATATAAAATAAAACACCATTGCACCTGGATTATTGTTTATTGATCACCTGCACACTGTTAACCACTTTGCCACAGGGACTTATATACTAACTACATATAAATCTAAATTCTTTTAAACTGTTTGAGGGCAGACTAGGACAGCCAAAAAGCTGACATAATGTACATTGCCATGACAACATTTGAGGGCCTGTACAAGAACAGAGATTTTCTTTCAAGCATAAAGAAGGTAAATTATATGAATACTGTATTTACATATCTTCTGGTGGATTGATTTGGAGCAGTGATAAACAGTTTGAAAGATAACATCCAAAGTCCTTTACCGAGATTAAGGCCCCTCGTAATGATCAAACTATTCAGTTTTATTAGCACTCCAAAACCAGAGGATTTATTTGAGTTTTGTATTGTTTATTAAAAGAAGCCGTGTTCATTGGAAAAGAGACACGTGGAACAAATAAACATACAGGCACCGTCCTGTTTAAACCCCTCCTTTTATCCACCAAAGACGTGTTAGAACCCAGAACTGTGTTCAGTTACACTTAGTGTTCCGCATTTTCCATTTTTATCTTAACACATTTTCCAGGGATTTTTTGAGTTTATTTACATCTATTAAAATAGGGATAAATCAGTAAAGATTTGTTTTTAATTGAAACATCAGGAAAGAATCTCAGTATACACACTGCATCAGCTGAGGATCCAGTAACATGGTGCGAGGTCAGACAAGTCCAGTATAGTAGGAGGGATCAAGAGATTATTATTATTATTTTTATTTCTTAGCAGACACCCTTATCCAGGGCGACTTACAATCGAAAGCAAATACATTTCAAGTATCACAGTATACAAGTAATAATACAATTAAGAGCAAGATAAATACAATGACTTTGGTTCAAGCAAGTACAAGTGACAAAATACAATTCAATGATACAGCAGATAAGTGTCAGTGATAGTTACATCAAGATAAGATCAAATACAAAATACTACAGATTAAACACTTGGCAGATTACAGTAGTCTGACGTACAGGATTAAATGCAGTAAAATAGGGGGCAGATAAGAGCAAGTAAAGCGCATTTAGGAAAGGTGATAAGTGTCCCAGGTAAGAACAGAGGAGTTCTACAGGTAAGCTGTTGAAGAGGTGAGTCTTGAGGAGGAGGCGTTGAATGTGGTCAGGGACTGGGCAGTCCTGACATCTGTGAGAAGGTCATTCCACCGCTGGGCGGAGCGAGGGGTGGAGAAGGAGGGCTCTGGAGGCAGGGGAGTGAAAGGAGGTAGAGCTAGTCTTCTAGTGCAGGCGGAGCGGAGAGAGGTCGAGGGGGGTGTAGGGGAGAGATGAGGGTCTGGTGGTAGCTGGGTGCAGTCTGGTCAAGGCATCTGTAGGCTAGTACAAGAGTCTTGAACTGGATGCGAGCGGTGATCGGGAGCCAGTGGAGCGAAAGGAGTAGTGGAGTAGCGTGGGCGAAGGCAGAGAGAACACCAGGCGGGCAGCGGAGTTCTGGATGAGCTGGAAGGCGGACGCCTGGCCGCCCTTTCTCGCTTTGGCTTGCACACATCGCCTTCCTTTTCTGACTGCAGATCTGATGTTGAGCAAGTTAAGGAGTCTTAACTGTCTTGCCTTCAGGTAATCATCTGGAAAAATTAAAAGGATCTTTTGTTTATAAAATAAGGTTCGTGGCCCCTTCCCCCCAAGGGTTCAAACTAGACCTAACTGACACTTTCCTCCTTTGGATAGTAACTTGGCGACTCTGATTAAGGCATCATTATTCAGTTGCAATATGGAATATACATGTATACATATCCAAAATGTTGGTTACAAAAAAAAAAAAATAAATGCCGTGGTTTGTGAAAAATCTGAGCTCATGTTTGGTCCAGCCCTGGCCAGGATCTTCTCTGTTCTTGACTGCTCTGTCAATTCTCTCATCGTTGAGTTTGGCCACCAGGCTATTCCATCCTTATACCATGTTGCGGGCACCATGTGGACAGTTTTATTGGTCACAAATTCAACTATAAGACAGATCTAAATCTAACACAAATAAAGAAGATTAGACCAACACATTCATTTTTAAGCTTTTATACACTGGTCCTGTAGTTTTAGCTTCCATTTTGGATACTGCTACATATAACAATGTTATGCTGCTCTTTGCTGGCATTGCTATTTTGTCAGTCCAAGACTTTCTTCCACCTACTGGGACTATGCCCAGACATTACTAGAAATGTTTGTTACACTCTAGGAATCTATGGGCAAGATCTTTTTTTTTAGTGTACAATGCTCATAAACATTGTATACTGAAAGAAACTGTTGAAATTCAATGGCCTTCCAGCGATCAGCTTCACGTGGCGAGGTTTCCTTAAAATTCTGCTGGTATGTAGGCACGCATATCTGTCAAACTAGTGTACAGTCTTGAGTGGTCCTTTTGTCAGAAAATATTTCTCAACCCCCAAACACACTAAATACATATAATCCAGGGGAAACTGCGGATAACCAACGGAATTCCACGGGCCCTTCGTTGCATTCAGAACAGGTGGGGAGTTATCACTGATATCATTCACCTGCGTTTTTTTTTTTTTTTTTTTCATTTTCTTGATCCTCTTCTGACATTTGGTACATTTGCCCCCATCGTCTGAGAGTAGAACTGGATCAACATCTTTCTGTTCATTATCGAAAATTAAAACGTGCACCTTAAAATAACAACGTGGAAGACTATCAATATAGAAAAAGTAGGACAGTATTTGAAGTTGCAATGAAGTTTTTCAGGGACTAAAAGGTAACACATGCACATGATATACTAAACTACAATATTCAAACTTATGAACAGGAAATTACATTAAATTTAAAACACTTTCTTTTAAAAAAAAAAAAAAAAACATGAGTTTGTAACTGAAAAAAGAATAAACCCGTAGCTGCATTAGATGTTCCTTTAACACAGATACGGTAATAATAATAATAATAATAATAATAATAATAATAATAATAATAATAATAATAATAGAAAAAAAACTGTTTTAACACAAATCACATTAATCTGAACTGTGGTTGTTTGTTATTTGAATTCCGTTCATGTCACAAATCCAACTCATTAAACTACTAAACTAAATTCATCTTTAAAATCTATAGGCACAACTGTATAATGTTTCCATTAATAATCCAAACAGTACTATGAAACACAGGAGGTACAGATTTAACAAGGGCACTATTTAATCTTTTTAAAGGCTCAGTACATTTAAGGTCATACAAATCAATAATCGCTGCATTGAATAATTGTTGCACCTTTAGTATATTACTTGCTCAAATGTATTGTTGAATATCTACAGATCTTTATCTCCTTCCTTTCTTTCATAACACTTCAATACTTGCGCATCAACACAATGAAAATGTAGCTTTTTATTGTTTTAAGTGCCTGCTCGTGCTCCTCAGAAGGCGCTGCTTGCTGTTTATGGCAAAGCCTTGAGCTGCCTCTCCGCACACTGAGTGCCGTTTTGAAGCCAGCTGTGTTTAAGATATTTTCATGTTTTGAACTCCTGGCTCTGTTAAATGCATTCTGTCCCGCCATGGTTCCCCATCCTGATAAAACGACACAACATGGAGTTGTTTTTTTTTTAACATTGTCAAACTGAAGCCAGGGGGAATCTTTTATCGAGGTATGACACAGGCCCGTTTTGGGATGGAACCGCATAACAGTCTCGTTTTGATTGGTCCATGTCTGTCATATGAATATGTCGTCACACGAGTGGAAAAGCGTGCAGGCATTTTAACATTGTGATCAGAGAGAGTGATCTGCTTTCCACCTTACCATTAAAAAATAATGTGGTATTACACTGCAATTGATATAACAAACTATGGGTAGATTACTTTATATGAATTATGTCATACACGAATGTAAGAATTGGCTTTGGTGGTACTTTTTTTTCTTTCAAGTAGCATATATCTATAATCTTGTTTATATATATTTTAATATAAAACATACACTATTGCAGTTTTGTTACAAAAGATACATTAGTTTATCTCTAATGTAATCAGTTTTACATATAGACTGCCCCTGTTTTCATTTACGTCAGAAATTCTGGGCGCTGCTTTTTAGATAACATCCCAAATTCTGGAGGCGCTTTGTTTTTATATAACGTCCCAAATTCTGGGCGGCTTTGATAACATCCCAATTTCTGGGCTACTTGGTTTTCAGATAACGTTCCGAATTCTGCATTTGAATTCAGGACAGTTTTGAGATATTCTGGTAGCTGACAGCCGAGTTTCTAAATCATGCATGCACAGTTTACCATAAACTGGACCGTTAATTCATTTAAGATACATGAATCAAAGTTAATGTATTTTTACCTCCTCAGAAACATTTAGAACATGGTATACCCAAAAAAAAAAAAGGACATCTCATTTTGCTTATGTAATGTCCATCAATATATAATGAGGCATAGGGTTTATCAGAACTGGGGTTTAAAGAGAGTGCCCTTAAACAACTTCAAATAAATCTTATTGTATTGTATTAGTCAGCATTTTTTATCTATTCCTGATCATTTATACTGTAGGTCAGGGGTTTTCAACCTTTTTTTGAAACTGCCCCCTTCTATCTGGAGGTTTCAGCTCGAACCCCACTTTACAATTTTCGCTCAACTGAACGGGCACTCAGTTACAATAAATGGAGAATAATCTGATGCCCAGCATACACTGCAATACCCAGCAAAGTTATACGCACTGATATTCTGATAGCACAGCAATTCAAATGAAGTTTGTAATTGGTTGTGTTCCTCAAATACACAATAAAAAGTGATATTTATAGGTATACAGTTATACAGCGATACAGTGGTTTCGGACATCTAAGAACAGGTACTGCGAGCATCTGATTCATACTCAGAGGTACTCTGCCTCCTCCGGACATTCAGCTTGTTTGACAATTCTTTGTAGTTGCCCGTTTCTGCATATAAAAAGCAAATGCTGTTTGTCAATCTCTTTTTTCTTATAAATCAGTCTTTTGCAAAAATCATTCAAAAACACTTGAATCAGTTTAGGCACTACCAGCCTGACACTACAGGCCTTTAAAATTGTGCACCAATTTGCAAGTTGCTAAGTGGTTATGTTCCTCAAATTTGCACTGCAAAGTGATATCTTAAAGAATAGGGTTATATAGTCCTTTTTTCGCCTCTGCTTGCTTTTTTGGTGCAAACCATGTCTGATACACAAGCTGATACTGTGATCACAAAACACTTGAATGGCCTTAAATTGGTGTTTGTACTCTTTAGATGCACAACAATCTTAGCTAAAGAAAATGGGTTCTTTGAGCCTGTAAGACCCACGACTGCCGGCCAGCTGAGCCTTACCCGATGGTGTTTTATAATGGGATTTGCCACCAGGGAAGGGGTGGTCTCTTTTCGTACCCGTGTATCTCCACACCCTGGGCCAACAAACTCAGAAGGACATTCTTCGCACAAGAGTCTTAGCTAAAGAAAAGACATCAGCCACGGTTCAAACGCCACCCCACCGGATGGTGGGCGTTGCCCCAAAGGGGTTTTATAATGGGATTTCCCATATACATTTTTTCAGGGTGTTGTATCTCGGGTTCCGGGGTCCCCAAGACTTGAAAAATCGAGGCGGAGGTCCACCTGGGGCCCCCTGTCTATCCCCCAAGTGACGTGTCCCCAGCTAGAAAGGACACTAGTTTAGACTTTTTGCCAACCTGGAGCTCAAAGCTATTGGAAAATGCAACCTGATACATGCCATCATGCTGAAATGTGAAAATTTGTTGAAAAAATGTAGCATTTGAAAACAGGTGGCTCCCTGTGAAAGAGGGCCCCCAGACGCACCCCTAGGAAGTTCAAACTCGGTTTCTAGGCCCTGGGGCTGGAGATATGACCCCTAAAAGGGTAGTTTTGGACATTTTTTGACAGGCGATTCGGGTTCTGTGGGATTAGGAACTTGATTTTTTTTGCGTTGGGGCATGGGGCCCTGCACAAGGAGTCACCATTTTCGTGGTTCAGATGCCAGGACGCTTAAAAGTGAATTTTTTCGTCATGACATGAGTTTTTGGGTGAACCACCACAATTTTTTAGGGGTGGTTTGGGGTGCTCCTGAGTCTATATCACTTTGAATGGTGGTTCTACGTGTTCGGGTTCGAGAGATATGCCTGAAATGTGTTTTATAACACTGCCATAGACATGAATGGGGCTGAATACCTGAAATATATTTTGCAAAGAATTGAACACGGGGGTGTAGCGGCAGGGGTTGCATGGCAGGGTGGGTGCAGGGGTTGTATGGTGGTGTGTGCGTGCAGGGTTGCATGGTGGTGTGTGCGGCAGGGGCGCATGGTGGGTGCGTGCAGGGGTTGCATGGTGGTGTGTGCGTGTAGGGCTGCATGGTGGTGTGTCATGCAGGGTTGCATGGTGGGTGTCATGGTGGCAGGGGTTGCATGGTGGTGCATGCAGGTGCTGCATGGTGGTGTGTGCTGGGGGTTGCATGGTGGTGTGTATGCAGGGGTTGTGTATGGTGGTGTGCGCATTCAGGGCTGTATGGTGGTGTGTGCGTGGGGTTGCATGGTGGTGTGTGTGCTGCAGGGGTTGCATGGTGGGTGTATCGTGCAGGCTTGCATGGTGGTGTTAATGCGTGCAGGGTTGCATGGTGGTGTGTGCGTGGGGGTTGCATGGTGGGTGGCGTGTGGGGTTGCATGGTGGTGTGTGCGTGCAGGTTTATGGTGGGTGTGTCGTGCAGGGGTTGCATAATTGGGTGTATGCGTGCAGGGTTGCATAATGGTGTATGTGCAGGGGTTGCATGGTGGGTGTCGTTGCAGGGGTTGCATGGTGGTGTGTGCGCAGGGTTTGCATGGTGGTGTGTGTGCGTACCAGGGTTGTATGGTGGTACACACGTGTGTGGAGGGAATTGTTCAGGTTTTGCACACAAGAGGGCGGGGAAAGACTGGGAAGGGGTAAAAACACTACAACTATTATTTTTACCAATGATTCCCAGTCTCCTTTCCCTCACTTTATGATTTTATTTTGTGATTATTTAATTATTATCAAAGTAAACGGCCTTCATCTACTCACAGTTGCAGTCTCATTTCTGTCAAAAAGAACCTGAAACACTGCAATATATTGATGGACGTTACATAAAAAACGAGATGTCCTTTTTTCGGAATACCATGTTCCTTCCCAAAATGTGTTTTAATATTAGTCTTTAATAAAGGAAAACGACTACTTTAATTAATTTTCATGTATCTATTTCAGTGCAATGTAGTTTCTTCAATGTAATAAGAAATACGTTTTTTAACATTTACATTTTGTTTTTCATTTTCAAAAAAAAGATTTCTGGGGAGAGTAAAAATACATTAACTTTGATTCATGTACTAAGGGTTACTCTCAAATTAATTCATGATCCAGTTTATGGTAACTATTGCATGCATGACTTAGAAACTCGCTGTCAGCTGATTCCCCATAACTGGGCTGAATTGAAATGCAAAGCTGCCCAGATTTGGGACGTTATCTAAAAACCAAAGCGGCCCAGAATTTGGGACGAATGAAAACAGGGCAGTCTATATGTAAAACTGTGATTACATTAGATAAACTAATGTATCCTGTAACAAAACCGCAATAGCGTATATGTTTTATATTAAATATACTCATAAAAGCGATTATAGATATATGCTACTTGAAAGAAAAGACACCACCACAGAGACAGTGTAGATCATGCTATTAAAAGAGAAACACCTTTACATTTCACTATTCAGAAGCCACTAATAAACTTTGCATTGATTTTACACTGAACTGTTGTGAAGTGTTTTTTTTTTATTGCTTTACTGCTCGGCCCAATTATTTGTGCTGCCTGTCTAGGAGAAGAGAAGTCTATTAATCCAAACAGCATGGTAGATTTATTTAGATTGACTCAGGGCAATCCTCCTCACACAGGTTTGCAATTCTACAGGTATGGCATTCATGCAGAAATGGCAAAAATGAACAAACAAAATGCAGTATTATTTTAAAACATTAAGGTCACAGAAATAATACTACAGGGTGCTTCATGGACAGCCTTTGGAAACACATTTAGAAGCACACTGCTGCAGTTTGATTACTAGAACATGTAATTTTAATGGAATGAGGGTGAAATGATGCAAACAGTAACATGAAAAACAATAATAATCCTGGTTTGTTACCTTTAGATTAGAAGGTATTGGACAAGGAATACAAGCTGAAATGTATAGAAGAGGTTTCAGACTGATACAAATGAACAAGGAAATGTCACTTACACACTAACAAGGACCATATTGGAAATGGAAACAATAATTACACACAGAAAGCTACTAGCGGTGTTATTAATGTGCAAGAATAAACTGGGACTGCATTGGGTTAAAAAATAATAGGATCATTTCTAACATTTACACTTTTAACTGTGTTCCAAAATATAAATCCATCAAAGACTAGCAACTCTGCACACACTTCCCAAAGCTGTAAACCTGGACTTCATGGAGACAGGCAGAACGGTGCTCTTGCTATTCCTTATACAATGCTGCCATCGTGTGGCCATTTTATAGAACTGTTTGTTTCATTCTCTCTCACCCACTCTCTCTCTATCTGAACGCAGTTCAGTTTTCCTTTGAAATGACTCGTATTCACCTTAACCCCTGTACATAAAATAGACATTTCAGATACATTCTTAAAATACAGCAAAAACAATATTTACAGGATAGCCAGGAGAGTACTGTGTGTATAAATAATAACGTTTTCTGTAATTGCTCTTATTTGAAATCATTCTCATGCATTTATCATGCTTACTGCCTGTTCTTACTGGACTCATATCAGCAAATAGTTACTATCAGGTTTAGCTGCTCTTAGTCGAATTCACTCTTATAGTTTACTGTGTGCTTTATTATTTTGCTCTTACTTGAATTGATTTTATGGTACTTTCATATCTGCTCTTATCTGTATTATAATATTCTGTAATGTGATATTTTATAACGTGATACTTTGTACTGTGATAACTTGTAACAACTGTAAGTCACCCTGGATGTCTGCTAAGAAATAAAAACTAATAACAGTAATAATGTCACTGCTGATTTTCACTACCTGTACTACCCATTGTAAACAGCAGAGGGCACCAGCGACCGCTTGTCACGGAGCTGCGTTCAGATCAAATAACATGTTAGTTTAATACAGTGGTGGCCGGTACGTGGATCGCAAAGATTCTCGGTGGATGTCGGGACGAATCATAGCATATACTCATACAACAGTTTTTGTTTCGGATGATGGGCAGAGTCTAAACTCTAAGCTCAATCGTAATGCACCCTGGGAATGTAGTTTATTGGTGTCCACTGCCCACTGTTAATCACACATTAAAAACTACAAATCCCATACCCCGCCAGTTTCACTGATTTATCAGTGCGATGGCTACTCGTTTCCAGACAGTTTGTCAAACCAAGATGAGGAAAATAACAAATTCAGATATGTCGACGTCTTTACAGGAAATGAGCAATGCAGGTGTGTCAGAAGGTGAAAGCGAACAGGGAACTTCGAGTTAGTTGCAGCGTGTTCACAGTCGTGTAAAATACAAGTTCAACCAACAGTGGCTAAAAGATTTACCCTGGCTTAAGTTTGACAATTTAAAAAATCCATGTTCTGCACGTTTTATCAGGATGCAGGGGAACTGATGGCAGGACAGACTGCATTTTAACAGAGAGCCAGAAGTTCAAACATGAAAATATCTTAAACACAGCGCTTCAAAACGACACGCAGTGTGCGGAGAGGCAGCTCAGCGCGCTGCAAACAGCAAGCAGCGCTGAGGAACATGCGAGCAGGCAGCTAAAATAAATAAATAAACAAATAAATGAAACGTTAACCATTTTAATTGTGTTGATGCAAAAGAATTAAACTGCACACGTGTTATGTAAGAACAAAGGAACAAAAAGATCTGTAGACATTCAACAATACATTTAAGCAAAACATGATTATTATTATTATTATTATTTGTGTGTGTCCCTAAATGTCAAAGCGTCAAGCATTTATATTAAATCTCGCTTATAATTGCTGGTCATAGCTTTTTAGTTGGTCAAAGCAAGTAGTTTTTAATACAGTGCTATTTGAGTATTTAAAATATGGTTATCTTCAAAATTAAAATGTATGTCAGCAACGGTGTGTTAATTAAACGAAGCGCCTGACGCCGGAACTTTGGCATTTTTAAATCCTAACGGTCTCTGCTCAGCGGAGTGGAATGTTCAGGAGCCGGTTGCCCAGCAGCGTCTCCGCCTCCTTCTCTGCCCGCCCCTCTCCCCTCTCTCGTTGCTCCAGCTAGGAGTTCACATTCAGCTTCCTTAGATTATATAGCGCCATTCTTACTAACTTTTACAAATGAGCTTATTGGAGGCTTCGTGTTTTTAAGATGGTTCAGGTGCAGTCCGGCAGACTGACTGGAGCATCATTACAATATACTGCACTG
This sequence comes from Huso huso, assembly GCA_036884735.1. NCBI lineage: Eukaryota > Metazoa > Chordata > Actinopteri > Acipenseriformes > Acipenseridae > Huso > Huso huso. Next base: position 152,306 of record CM072699.1, on the reverse strand, counting down.
CGCTGGGTTTGTGTGGAGGCTGATACACAAAATAATGAACGACTGGTAGAGAAATCACATGGATTGCTTTTAATGCTAAATGTATCTGGTATTCTAAGTATTATCTACAACAATAACTCAGCTATATTCATATTCAGAATGTGATACAGTATTAAGACAGGGTCCAGTATTGGGAATAAATAAACACGTTTAAGAGAAACAGCAGTGATGTTTTGTGCCCATTCCCATCCATTCTCTATATGTTTCTACATTGTGGTTTGCAATCCACAGGGACAAGGGACTCAGTGATGTTAAATAAAAACCAGGAGCCCACAATTAACCAATATAGAAAGGAAGGGGAGAAATGTATTGCCTGCGCAGCACCTCCCACTTTCCTCTATTAAATGTCATTGCCATGTGTCTGCCCAGTTCTGAATGCTGTCGAGATCATTTTGAATGACCTTTGCTGCAACAGTGTTTGCAACTCCTCCTGTTTGGAGCTACCAAACACAAGTCAAAAAGGAAGTTAGAAAGACCAAGAGAGAGACAGAAATGAACATTGCTAGGGGTTAAAACCAATTCCAAATGTTTTTCCAATATTATAACAGTAAGAGAGGAGGTTAAATGTCTAAGAGACACAAACGCAAAATCACAGCGAAGGAAAAGAAATGGCAGTATATTAAATGATTACTTTTCACAGGTTTTTTTTTAAAGGAGGACACGGACAACATGCCCCACATGTCAACCCGTTTCCTATCCAATTTTAAATAACTTTAGCATAACAGAGGCAGAAGTGTTAAAGGGACTGGAGGTTTTAAAATAAACAAATCCTGGGCCGGATGAGATCCTCCAATAGTACTCAAAGAAATGAAAAGTTATTTACAAAACCAAGAACCAAGATCATGCAACAGTCTCTTGACACAGGGTTGTACCGACAGACTGGAAAATTGCAAAAATACCAATGAATCCACAACAAGGAGACAAAACCGAACCAGGTAACTACAGACCAATAAGCCTGACTTCTATTATATAAACTTATGGATCTATAATAAGATCCAAAATGGAAAATTACCTATATGGTAACAATATCCTGGGAGACAGCCAGCATGGTTTTAGGAAAGGAGATGTGTCTAACTAACCTGCTTGACTTTTGAGGATGCAACATTGAAAATGGATAATTGCAAAGCATACAACATGGTCTATTTAGATTTCCAGAAAGCTTTTGACAAAGTCCTGCATAAAAGATTAATTCTCAAACTGAACGATGAGGGATTCAAGGAAATGCATGCACACGGATTGGGAGTGGTTAACATGTAGAAAACAGAAAGTACTGATTAGAGGAGAAACCTCAAAATGGAGTGAGGTAACCAGTGGTGTACCACAGGGATCAGTACATTAGGTCCTCTGCTATTCCTAATCTACATTAATGATTTAGATTCTGGTATAGTAAGCAAACTCGTTAAATTTGCAGACGACACAAAAATAGGAGGAGGGCAAACACTGTTGCAGCAAAGCTGGTCATTCAAAATGATCTAGACAGCATTCAGAACTGGGCAGACACATGGCAAATGACATTAATAGAGGAAAGTGTAAAGTACTGCATGCAGGCACTAAAAATGTGCATTATAAAATATCATATGGGAGGTACTGAAATTGAAGAAGGAATCTATGAAAAAGACTTAGGAGTTTATGTTGACTCAGAAATGTCTTCATCTAGACAATGGGAAAGCTACAAAAGGCCAACAAGATGCTCGATATATTGTGAGAAGTGTTGAATTTAAATCAAGGGAAGTAATGTTAAAACTTTACAATGCATTAGTAAGACCTCATCTAGTATATTGTGTTCAGTTCTGGTCACCTCGTTACAAAAAGGATATTGCTGCTCTAGAAAGAGTGCAAAGAAGAGCAACCAGAATTATACTGGGTTTAAAAGGCATGTCGTATGCAGACAGGCTCAAAGAATTGAATCTATTCAGTCTTGAACAAAGAAGACTATGCGGCGATCTGATTCAAGCATTCAGAATCCTAAAAGGTATTGACAATGTCAACCCAGGGGACTTTTTCAACCTGAAAAAAGAAAGAAGGACCAGGGGTCACAAATGGAGATTAGATAAAGGGGCATTCAGAACAGAAAATAGGAGGCACTTTTTTACACAGAGAATTGTGAGGGTCTGGAACCAACTCCCCAGTAATGTTGTTGAAGCTGACACCCTGGGATCCTTCAAGAAGCTGCTTGATGAGATTCTGGGATTAATAAGCTACTAACAACCAAACGAGCAAGATGGGCTGAATGGGACCTCTCTCGTTGGTAAACTTTCTTATGTTCTTATTCCTTATACAATGCTGCCACCGTGTGACATTTACTAAAATGTTTGTTCTAATATATGTTTTATGTCAAGTCTCAAGTCATTAGCGGTCAAGGGTCAAGTCTGGAAACACAAGCCTGATTGACCTGATGAGGAAGATAAGGAAGATGATGAGGAGGGAGGATTGTGGAGGAGGACCCTCACATTGTCTCAGTATGTATCTGGACATTTACTGCAAATGTTTTGAATCTGTTTTTGTATGGTGTTGCTGATCCTTGTGTCTAGTAAGGAAAATAATAAAAAAAATTCACTTCCCTGTTGTAAGGGGACTGGAGGCCTGTGGTTGGGAGTCCTGAAAAACAAAAGAAAGGTTAATGAAGAGTACGGTTTAGAGAGTGGTTTGGAAAGGAGCACTTCCAGAACAATGTATTGCAGTACTATTGTTGAGATAAACTGATATGCAACGTTCAGGTAACCTGAGTTGGGTGTGGTGGTGAGGTCCTCCATCTTGACAGGAAGTGCGAAGCAGCCATGTTGGGGAGGGAAGCTTTTATTGACTTCCCTGAGTACTGACTTCCTGTAGTCAGGGCAGTACCTATAGAAGATATTGAAAGGGGACAGCTGATTTTAAGTACGCTTTCCTCTGCTTGTTTTAAAGTATAGTTTTAATGTATGTGTTAGATTAATATATATATATATATATATATATATATATATATATATATATATATATATATATATATATATATATTCATTTTTGATTACTTTTGAATACTTATATTCTTGATAACTGTTTGCTGGTTTGTTTCTATATACCCACCTGCAGAATGGTTTATTCTGGGGAGGGGGAGGTCTGGAAGGGTATAAAGGCTGTTAGTTTTGTTCAGTCAGGATCGTCTTTTTGTGCAGATCAGAGGGCAGATTTGCAGCTCTGTGGTTGGACTCAGTTATTGGAGTCAGTACCTGTGATTAGGTGACTATAAATAGTTATTTTTGGTTTCCACTTTTTCTTTCCTCAAATTGTTTGATATTTTGTTCAATTAGCTTTTTGTTTATTATTGTTCTTAAATAAAAATAATTGGTTTGGCACCAAACTTCTCTGTGATCCTTGTGCGCGTGTGTGAGTGTGTGTGTCAGTCACACACACACACAGTGAGACAAACACACTGAGACAAACACACTGAGACACACACACTGAGACACACATACCGAGACAAACACACTGAAACACAAACACACTGAGACACACACACTGAGACAAACACTGAGACACACACACACACACTGAGACAAACACTGAGACACACACACACTGAGAGAAACACACTGAGACACACACACACACACACAGAGAGACACACACACACTGAGACACACACAGATACTGACACACACACGTACTGACACACACACACACACACACAAACATCGAGTGGAAATCTGCTCTGCAGCGCACTCCAGCACCCACACAGCTCCCTGACCTGCACACCGCAGGGCAACTGCTGTACAAAGGCTGTTTTATCAGTCCCTGCTGTGGATTAAAATAGTATTGGTTTTCAGAATAAATAATTAAACTCACATGGGGAGGTGTCGGGTCACGGGGCTTCCTGTGCTGTAAACCTGGTCGTCATGGAGACGGGCAGAACGCAGCTCTCGCTATTCCTTATACAATGCTGCCATCGTGTGGCCATTTACTAGAATTGTTTGTTCTACTATATCTATATCCATATCTATCTATCTATGTATCTATCTATCTATCTATCTAAAATACACAGAGATACGGGAGAGATATATCCCCCAATTCAAAAAACAAATGGCAGAGTTTAACCTCCTCTCCAATTCGAGTAAAATCCCCATCCTTCTAGGAGAGGAGGAGCGAACTGCAAATCTAGCAGCACAGTATGTGTCTGCCTGCCACAACCTGAGGGACAGTGTGTGACACCCTGCATACACGACCAGGGGGTACGAGGAGGTGATGAGGAGGGAGGGAGGGAGTTATATCGTTCAAAGGGAAGGGAACAATGGTTTTTGTGTTTGTTATGTTCTGTAATTGTATTTCCGTTTTATTATTTCTGTTTTGTATTATAAAAGCTTTGGCAATACCTGAGCGCTCTCGTCATGCCAATAAAGCATTTTTGAATTTGAATTTGAATTTGAGAAAGAGAGGAGGATGAGAGAGAAAGAGAGGAATAAGAGAGAAAGAGAGGAATAAGAGAGAAAGAGAGGAATGAGAGAGAAAGAGAGGAATGAGAGAGAAAGAGAGGAGAATGAGAGGAAGGAGAGAGAAAGAGGAGGAGAAAGAGAGAGGAATAAGAGAGAAAGAGAGGAAATGAGAGAGAAAGAGAGAGAGAGAAAGAGAGGAATGAGAGAGAAAGAGAGAATAAGAGAGAAAGAGGGAATGAGAGAGAGAGAAATGAGAGAAGGAGAGGAAGAAAGAGAGAATGAGAGAGAAATGAGAGAGAAAGAGAGAGAATAAGAGAGAAAGAGAGAGAGAAGAGAGAGGAATGAGAGGAATGAGAGAGAAAGAAAGAGAGAGAGAGAAAGAGAGGAATAAGAGAGAAAGAGAATGAGAGAAAGAGAGGAATGAGAGAAAAGAGGAGGAATAAGAGAGAAAGAGAGAGAAAGGAGAAGAGAAAAGAGGAGAGTAAGAGAGAAAGAGAGGAATGAGAGAGAAAGAGAGGAAGGAGAGAGAGAGGAAGGAGAGAAAGAGAGGAGGATGAGAGAAAGAGAGGAATGAGAGAAAAGAGAGGAGTAAGAGAGAAAGAGAGGAAGGAGAGAAAGAAAGGAACAAGAGAGGAGGAAAGAGAGAAAGAGAATGAGAGAAAGAGAGAGTCAGAGAGAAAGAGAGGAATGAGAGAAGAGAGGAATGAGAGAGAGAAGAGAGAGAGGAGAGGAAAGAGAGGAATGAGAGAGAAAGAGAGGAGAGAAGAGAGAAAGAGAGGAAATGAGAGAAAGAGAGGAATGAGAGAGAAAGAGGAGAGTCAGAGAGAAAGAGGGGAATGAGAGAGAAAGAGAGGAATGAGAGAGAAAGAGAGGAATGAGAGAGAAAAAGAGGAATGAGAGAGAAAGAGAGGAATGAGAGAGAAAGAGAGGAAGAGAGAGAAAGAGGAGAGTCAGAGAGAAAGAGAATGAGAGAAAGAGAGGAAGAGAAAGAGAGTCAGAGAGAGAGAATGAGAGAGAAAGAGAGGAATGAGAGAGAAAGAGAGAATGAGAGAGAAAGAGAGGAAATGAGAGAGAAAGAGGAGAGAAGAGAAAGAGAGAGGAAGAGAGAGAGAAAGGAGGAGGAGAGAAAGAGAGGAAGAGAGAGAAAGAGAGAGAGAAAGAGAGGAATGAGAGAGAGAAAGAGAGGAATGAGAGAGAAAGAGGAGAATCACAGAGAGAGAGAAAGAGAGAGATGAGAGAGAAAGAGGAGGAATGAGAGAAAGAAAGGAGAGAGAAAAGAGGAATGAGAGAGAAAGAGAGAAAGAGAGGAATGAGAGAGAGAGAGGAATAAGAGAGAAAGAGAGGAATGAGAGAGAAAGAGGAGAGAAAGAGAGAAAGAGAGGAATGAGAGAGAAAGAGAGGAATGAGAGAGAAAGAGAGGAATGAGAGAGAAAGAGAGGAGAAAGAGAGAAAGAGAGAGAGAAAGAGAGAGAAAGGAGGAATGAGAGAAAGAGAGGAAATGAGAGAGAAAGAGAGGAAGGAGAGAGAAGAGAGGAGGAGAGAGAAAGAGGAAGGAGAATGAGAGAGAAAGAGAGGAATGAGAGAGAAAGAGAGGAATGAGAGAGAAAGAGAGGAATGAGAGAGAAAGAGAGGAAGGAGAGAGAAAGAGAGGAATGAGAGAGAAAGAGAGGAGAGAGAGAAAGAGAGAGAGAGAGGAGAGAGAGAGAAAAGAGAGGAATAAGAGAGAAAGAGAGGAATAAGAGAGAAAGAGAGGAATGAGAGAGAAAAGAGAGAGTGAGAGAGAAAGAGAGGAATGAGAGAAAGAGAGGAAATGAGAGAGAAAGAGAGGAATGAGAGAGAGAGGAGGAAGAGAGAAAGAGAGGAATGAGAGAGAAAGAGGAGAGTCAGAGAGAAAGAGAGGAATGAGAGAGAAAGAGAGGAAGGAGAGAGAAAGAGAACAGAGAGAAAGAGAGGAATGAGAGAGAAAGAGGAGAGTCAGAGAGAAAGAGAGGAGGAATGAGAGAAAAGAGAAAGAGAGGAGAGGAGAGAGAAAGAGAGAATGAGAGAGAAAGAGAGGAAAGAGAGAAAGAGGAAGAGAGAAAGAGAGGAGGATGAGAGAGAAAGAGAGGAATGAGAGAGAAAGAGAGGAAGGAGAGAGAAAGAGAGGAATGAGAGAAAGAGAGGAAGGAGAGAGAAAGAGAGGAGGAGAGAGAGAGAGAAAAGAGAGGAAGGAGAGAAAGAGAGGAAGGAGAGAGAGAGAAAGGAGGAATGAGAAAGAGAGGAATGAGAGAGAAAGAGGAGAGTAAGAGAGAAAGAGAGGAATGAGAGAGAAAGAGAGGAAAAGAGAGGAATGAGAGAGAAAGAGGGAATGAGAGAAAGAGAGGAATGAGAGAGAAAGAGAGAGAGAGAGAAAGAGAGGAATGAGAGAGAAAGAGGAGAGAAAGAGAGAAAGAGGAGAGAGAAAGAGGAGAAAGAGAGAAAGAGAGAGAATGAGAGAGGAGAGAGAGAGAGAAAGAGAGGAATGAGAGAGAAAGAGGAGAAAGAGAGGAAATGAGAGAGAAAGAGAGAGAAATGAGAGAGAGGAAGAGAGAGAGAGAGGAATAGAGAGAGAAAGAGAGGAATGAGAGAGAGAGAGAGAGAAAGAGAGGAAGGAGAGAGAAAGAGAGGAAATGAGAGAGAAAGAGGAGAGAGAGGAAAGAGAGAGAAAGAGAGGAATGAGAGAGAAAGAGAGGAATGAGAGAGAAAGAGGAATGAGAGAGAAAGAGAGGAATGAGAGAAAGAGAGGAATGAGAGAGAAAGAGGAGAGTGAGAGAAAAAGAGGAATGAGAGAGAAAGAGGAGGAATAAGAGAAAGAGAAGGGAGAGAAAGAGAGAAAGAGAGAAGAGGAAGAAGAGAGAAAGAGAGGAAGAGAGAAAAAGGAGAGGAGAGAGAAAGAGAGGAATGAGAGAGAAAGGAAGGAGAGAGAAAGAGGAAGAGAGAGAGAAAGAGAGAGGAAAGAGAGAGAGGAGAGAGAAAAGAGAGGAATAAGAGAAAGAGAGGAATGAGAGAGAAAGAGGAGAGAAGAGAGAAAGAGAGAATGAGAGAGAAAGAGAGAAAGAGAGAAAAAGAGAATAAGAGAGAGAGGAATGAGAGAGAAAGAGGAATGAGAGAAGAGAGAGTCAAGAGAGAGAAGAGAGGAATGAGAGAGAAAGAGGAGAGTGAGAGAGAAAGAGAGGAAGAGGAGAGAGAAAGAGAGGAATAAGAGAGAAAGAGAGGAATAAGAGAGAAAGAGGAGAGAGAGAGAAAGAGAGGAGGAGAGAGAAAGAGAGAGGATGAGAGAGAAAGAGAGGAATAAGAGAGAAAGAGGAAATGAGAGAGAAAGAGAGGAATGAGAGAGAAAGAGAGGAAAGAGAGAAAGAGAGGAATGAGAGAGAAAGAGGAGAGAAGAGAGAGAAAGAGAGGAATGAGAGAGAGAAAGAGAGAATGAGAGAGAAAGAGAAAGAGAATAGGAGAGAGAAAGAGGAGGATGAGAGAGAGAGGAAAGAGAGAAAGAGGAAGAGAGAAAGAGAGGAAATGAGAGAAAGAGAGGAATGAGAGAGAAAGAGGAGAGTGAGAGAGAAAGAGAGGAATGAGAGAGAAAGAGGAGAAAGAGAGGAATGAGAGAGAAAGAGAGGAATGAGAGAGAAAGAGAGGAATGAGAGAGAAAGAGAGGAAGAGAGAGAAAGAGGAAGAGAGAGAGGAGGAGAGAAGAAATGAGGAATAGAGAGAAAAGAGAGAAATGAGAGAGAGAGAGAATGAGAGAGAAAGAGAGAGAGAGAGAAAGAGAGAAAGAGAGAAAGAGAGGAATGAGAGAGAAAGAGAGAGGAGAGAGAAAGAGAGGAATGAGAGAGAAAGAGGAGGAAGAGAGAAAGAGAGGAATGAGAGAGAAAGAGAGGAAGAGAGAAAGAGAGGAAGGAGAGAGAAAGAGGAGGAATAAGAGAAAAAGAGAGGAATGAGAGAGAAAGAGGAGAAAAAGAGAGGAATGAGAGAAAAGAGAGAGAGAGAGAGGAATAAGAGAGAAAGAGGAGAGTAAGGAGAAAGAGAGGAAGAGAGAGAGAAAGAGAGGAATGAGAGAGAAAGAGAGGAATAAGAGAGAAAGAGAGGAATGAGAGAGAAAGAGAGGAATGAGAGAGAAAGAGGGAGAATGAGAGAGAAAGAGAGGAATGAGAGAGAAAGAGAGGAATGAGAGAAAGAGGAGAGTGAGAGAGAAAGAGAGGAATGAGAGAGAAAGAGGAGAGTGAGAGAGAAAGAGAGGAATGAGAGAAAGAGGAGAGTAAGAGAAAGAGAGGAATGAGAGAGAAAGAGAGGAAAGAGAGAAAAGAGAGGAAGGAGAGAGAAAGAGAGGAGGATGAGAGAGAAAGAGAAGGAGAAAAGAGAGAGAGAAAGAGAGGAATGAGAGAAAGAGGAGAGTAAGAGAGAAAGAGAGGAATGAGAGAGAAAGAGAGGAATAAGAGAGAAAGAGAGGAAATGAGAGAAAGAGAGAGAGTAAGAGAGAAAGAGAGGAATGAGAGAGAAAGAGGAGAGTAAGAGAAAGAGAGAGAGAGAGAAGAGGAGAGAGAAAGAGAGGAATGAGGAAAGAGAGAAAAGAGAGAAAGAGAGGAAGGAGAGAAAGAGAGAGAGAAAGAGAGGAATGAGAGAGAAAGAGAGAGAATGAGAGAGAAAGAGGAGAGTCAGAGAGAAAGAGAGGAATGAGAGAGAAAGAGGAGAGTAAGAGAGAGAGAGAGGAATGAGAGAGAAAGAGGAGAGAGAAAGAGAGGAATGAGAGAGAAAGAGAGGAATGAGAGAGAGAGGAAAGAGAGAAAAAGAGAGGAATGAGAGAGAAAGAGAGAAAAGAGAGAGAAAGAGAGGAATAAGAGAGAAAGAGAGGAATAAGAGAGAAAGAGGAGAATGAGAGAGAAAGAGAGGAATGAGAGAGAAAGAGAGGAAGAGAGAAAGAGGAGGAGTAAGAGAGAAAGAGAGGAATGAGAGAGAAAGAGGAGAGTAAGAGAGAAAGAGAGGAAGGAGAGAGAAAGAGAGGAGGATGAGAGAGAAAGAGAGGAATGAGAGAGAAAGAGAGGAATGAGAGAGAGAGAGGAATGAGAGAGAAAGAGACTTTTGACTTTTCAATTTCCTTTATTTTCAATTAATTATTAAACAATACATTAATACATATACTGTATATATATATATTTTTTTTTTTTTTTTTTTTTTTTCAATGACAAAAACAACCACAATTATTTTCCCCCACCACCATGCAAAAAGAAAACAGATTCTCTTTTCATCCGTTATGTTAAAATTAATTTGTAAGTTCACCTTCTAATTCACACAGCACCTCATTTACACACCACAATTCCTCAAATTTTCCAAGATCTTTCAACACTTTATAAAACTCATAATCTACTTTCAGCCTACATTTCACCAGTATCTTAAACATGCTCAGCACATCATCACTCCCTCCCGCTGCACTCTGTTCTTTCTAGTCTTATAAATAGCCAGCTTAGCCTGCCCCACCAGGAAATTCACAATCTGATCGATTCTTTTTTGTTTTCTTCCTATACCCATTTCCAAAAATAAAAACTGTGATGTTAAAAATTTAAATTGAAAGCAGTAAAAACTGAGCTAAAAGACTAAAATGGGTGCTAATCGGGAGCATGCGCTAAAACAATGAAACACGGTCTCTCTGAGCACAAAACGGACAGGAATCAGACACGCCCGGGGTTAATAATGCTGATAAAAGCATTGACAGCAACAATCATGTGTAAACCCTCCACTGCAGATCCCCAGCTCTCTTATTGAGGGGGTTTATAAAGCTGCTCCAGGCTGGCACTGTACTCTCCTCCTCTTCCAGCCTGGCTCTCCAGGGTGTGTCAGGGAGTGTGGTTAGCTGGGTCTGATGCTTAACAAGCCGCAAAACTCTGTACAGGGCTTTGCCCTCCATGCTTGAGACAAGCCTCCCACCAACCCCTCTGCTTCCAGTAGCGGCCCTGGAGGCCCCGCTCTTCCCTGAAAGCAGGAGACACTTTCGCAAACCTGGGAACGGGGGGATATCAGGAGAGGGGTGTCCCTGGAACAACTCTTTCAGAAGTAGCTGTCCCTCCGGAGACAAAGCGGATCTGAGCTGGCTCAAAACCTCTCCACTCTTCGTACTGAGTGCACTCCCAGCTCTGCACTCAGCCTTTCCGCACTCAGCCAGCAGCCCTGCCGCAGGTCCAGCAGGTGGCGCAGCTTAGGAGGCGAGCTCTGATTAGCTGGTGGTTCAATGCAGGGGCCGGTGCTTGGAGGAGCAAGGAGCGGGTTGTTTACAATGGCTCTTCCAGAAGCCAATGCAAAGTGGGGGCCTCCTCCCCTCTCTCAACCCTCAAAGGCGCCAGGCCCTCAACATGCTCCTGTAGAAAGTGGGAGCGATGACAGGTCCACCTGGCTGGAATCCACTAGGAACAGGTGCTTATCCAGTTGTAGCGCCCTGCTCTCCTCAGCAGGGCGCAGGCCAGCAGTCTCCAGGACAGTGAGTCAGGTCCATATAGCAGCCGCTGGACTGACTGCAGTCGGAAAGCTTGAGACCCGGCTGCTCACATCCATCACCCCTGACCTCCTTTCTCCCTTGGCAGGTACAGCACTCTTTCCTTAGCCAGTGCAACCCGTCCCAGAAGAAATCCAGCATCACCTTCTGCACCTCTTCCAGTAGCCCCCGCGGTGGTTCCAACACACCAGCCGGTGCCACAGTGTGGATGCCACCAGGTTGTTAATAATCAGAGCTCTGCCTCTGTGGAGAGCTTTGGGGAGCAGCCAGCCACCTGCTGCCCAGTCGCCCCTTCACTCCCTCCAGCACCCCTCCCAGTTCTTTATCTCGCTGATGTCGCCCCCAGGTGCACCCCAAGTACTTGAATCCTCCCTGCTCCATTGAAGCCCTCCAGGCAGCGCTGGGGGTCTGCAGTCCCCCACTGCCCCAGCAGCAGTGCACAGCTTTTATTCCAGTTCACCTTGGCTGAGGACAATGTCTCAAAGTCTACAAGGGTGCTGCAGTGTCTTGATGTCCTGCTCCCCTGACCATCAACACGAGGTCGCCAGCGACGCTGACACTGTGACAGGGGGCCAAGCAGTCACGGTATAGACAGTCCACTGATCCCCGACGCAGTTCTTGGAGCAGGGGTTCGATGGCCAGGAGTACAACATGCCTGACAGTGCACAGCCCTGTCTAACCCCCTCTGTACTCTGAAAGGAGCACTTAGCCCACCGCTTATCTTCAGTACACTGTGAATGTCACGATAGAGCACCTGAGTCATGGCTATGAAGACAGGGCCGAACCCAAGGCCTGCATGGTCCTCCACAAATACTGGTGCTCAACCCGTCAAAAGCCTTTTCCTGATCCAGTGAAATCAGACCAGTGTTTAAGCCAAATATCTTGAGACTTCCAAAATGTCCCAATCAAAAATATGTTGTCAAAGATTGACCTGCCGGGCACACAGTAGGTCTGGTCTGAGGTATCACTGAGCCCAGGACATCCCTCAGCCGACTGGCCAGGGTCTTCGACAGCAACTTGTAGTCCACACATAACAGTGAGACAGGTCTCCAGTTCTTTATCTCACACAGGTCCCCTTTTTTTTGGCAGCAGCGTTACCACAGCCCTCCTGCAGCTAAGTGGCAGCTCTCCTTTGGCCAGGCTTTCATTGTAAACCGCCAGGAGGTCCTCCCGAGTTCACTCCAGAACGTTTTATAGAACTCTGTGGGCAGGCCGTCCTATGCCAGGGGCTTTCCTGTTGCTCAATCCACTGAGGGCAGTGGAGAGCTCCTGCAGAGAGTGCTCTCTCCAGCCCCTTCCTCTCTCTTCAAGGACCTGTGGCAGACCTTGGTGGAAGTTGTGTGTGTTAGCTGTGTCTTCTCCTCCTACCTGACTGGAGAACAGCTCTGTGTAAACTGCACAGCCTCCTGCGGATCTCCTGGCTCCTGCAGCTCCTCCCATCCTCCGCATGTGGCAGTGGATCAGCTTGCTCTGTCCCTGTTTTTTCTCCAGGCTGAAGAAATATTTGGTTGGGGCGCCCACCTGCGATACACTCTGGAACCTTGATCTTGTTAGCGCCCCTGTGCTTTTGTGTCCAGCAGGTCAATGAGTAACGCTTTTTTTTCCTTTGAGATCCTCAACAAGCCTACTATTTGATGTGGACTCTAGAGCCTGAAGCTCCAGAATGTCCTTCTCCAAAGATCTCATTGACTCATTGATGCCCCTTGTAACGCTCACAGTGTACTGCTGACAGAGCTGGCGAATCTGCACTTCCCCACCTCCCACCACTGTGTCAGGAACTAAAACTGGCTTTTGCCTTCTCCACTGCTGCCAGAAAAAATTAAAACAGGTTTTAAAATGTGCATCATTGGTTAATAGGGTGTTAAAATGCCAGTAGGGCTGCGCGTTCTAACTGCCGGAATTAAAACAGTTACTATTAAAACACAGTGATCGGACAAACCAGTAGGGTGATAAAACAAGACTTTACAGTGCTAAAATGGTGTTTAAAACAGTAAAACGGTCTAATCTGGCCAGAGAGAGCTTATCTCCCTCGCTTTTACCCATGTGTACTGTCTTTTGTTAATATTCAAAGTTTTCCACAGATCTTTTAACTTCGCACTTTCCTGTTATACGGCGCATCTCTGGCTGATAATGTGGGGGTTCTACGTGATTCCTGTCCTCTTTGTCATTTTCTGTACAATTAAAATCTCCACCCAGAAAAGATACTCCTCCGCTTCACATTTAAGAAGGGTTTCCTCTAAAACCTTTAAAATAAAACTCTTTCTTTTCCGTCGGTTGGTGCATAAATGTTAATAAAAACGAGTGAGGTCTTCTCCATTACTGCACGCACTACAAGGAGACGTCCTTTAATAACCTCCTCAACATTAACAGAAATGGGTTTTACATTTTCAGCAAATAAAATAGCAACCCCGCGCTCAGAGAGGACCTGTGACTTAAAAACGATATCACCCTTCCATTCTTTCATCCATTCAGTACAATTCCTATCATCACTGTGCGTTTCCTGTAAAAACATCACATTTATATTCTTCTGTTTAATCAGCTCAAAAACAGCGGCTCTCTTCAGAGCATCTCGACACCCGTTAATATTTAAGCTCCCGATTTTAATTTCACCCATTAGATAAAAAAAGAAAGAAAAACAAGCAGAAAGAAGCAGCGGAGAGACAGATAAAAAGCGAGATAAACTACCCTTCATTACATTTTTAATTTTGCTAAAACATTTTTAACCTCCACTTTTCCTGATCGCTCAGACCTTCGCTTGATGTATTCTTTTTCAAAAAACCCTTATAGTTGCCTTGAACAGACTTATGTTCGAAAATATTCCTCGACCACTACATTTTTTCTTTCCTTTTGTTTTCTGTAAAACTCCCTAACCTTTTCCAGCTCTCCACCCCCGGCCGGCCCCGATCTGCTCTGACTAGCCGAGGACTCCGCTGCCAGAGACGAGTCAGTGAGGCCGCCCTCCCGCTCGCTCTCCGACTCCGAGGACTCCTCGGTGACGCTGCTCGCAGCTAAAACACTCCACCGAGTTGCGGGTCTCCTTTCCTCTACATCTTTCCCTTCAGCCTCTCTCTCCTTTACCCCTGTTCCAACACCTCCAATACCTCCTTCCTCTGCCTCTGTATTACGTTTTTAGCTATTACCTCCGCTTTCTTTTCCTTGTCCTCTTTTTCCTGGGATTTTAAAATCTCCATCCTTTTTTTTTCAGCTTCCGGCCTGTGCTATCTCCTCCCCGATTTCTCCATTTCCATCAAACCTGTCTCTGTTTCCTCGGCTGCAGCCCGCGCTGCAGCCCTTCAGTGCTTCTTCCAGCCTCCTCCCTCTGCCTCAACGCTATCATCTACCTGCTGTCCTTGGGCATCTTTTCCCCGGATCAGTTCTGTTTCCCCATTGGAGACGCTAGCAGCCTTCCCCAATTTGTTACTGCCACTGCCTCCCGCTACCTCAGTGTCCACCTGCTATTCCCTCCTCGGCTGAGGCTGCGGCCGAGTCCGCTTCGGTCTCGGCCGCGCCCCGACCCTGTCTCACCACCCTCCCCGGCTGCACCCCGCCCCCCTCCTCCTCCTCCTGTTCGACAGTTTCTAACAATGTGCCTCGCCCCCACACCTGAAGCACTTCATCGACTCCGAAGTTACAAAAAAACACGTAATCATGATTATCAATTTTAAACTTTAAAGAGATGTTTAAGTCATCATTAATATTATTTAAAATCATGTATACTTGCCTTGAAAGAGACGATGTGCTTCAGTTGTGGAGCTTTGCACCCCAGAGGAATCCTCTTAATCCCGACATTACCTGCCCGTATCTCGCCAGTTCCCTCCAGAATCTCGTTTCGACAAACGGCAGCACATTTGAAATGGTGATCTTCCGAGACGGGGCTGATAGCGGCAGCACTGGCGTGAACGTGTCGTTTAAGACAACCCCATTCTCAACTACTTTCTGTACTAGCTCCGTTGTTTTTAGAAACATGACAATAGCTCCATTCATGCATGAAGCCGATTTGACATTCTCACATCCAGCTATCTCCCCGACTGCCAACACACACCTCTCAAGGGGCAGAACTGCTCCGGGGAAATTTTAACCCATGTCTCCCTAGTTAATTTTCAAAAAACGTAGTTCGGGAGTAGCCCCCGAGAGCGGCCATTTCGGCCACAAAAATGACACCAAATAAAACACCTCCCTTAACTACACTTTTAAAATGAAAAAAAATAAACTGTAAAACTGTTTAAAACCGAAGAAAAAACAGTAAAGAATAGAAGAGAAGAAAATCAAACCTCGACCGCTCTCACACACCTTCCGAAACTCCGCCCACTCACTCCACGAGAGAGAGAGAGAGAGAGAGAGAGAGAGTCCTTTATTCTATGTAATAACTAAACATCCGAATACAAAAAAGTCCAGGTTTATATTTGTGCTGAGTGTGGGGTCAGTGAAACTAACTCATTGTGTTTTTATTGTTAAAATAATAATAATAAAAAAAAACAACATAATACTCTGTACTTTTGTTAAAGCAGTTACAAATAAATTAGAATCACACATTAATTATAAAATGCTTGGAAGTTAAAGTTATTTTACAGCAGCACAGCGGCCGCTCCCTCCTCATCTACAGATGTTTTGTATAATGCGTATGACTTTTCCAGAGATCTCTAAACTGTTGTACAAATGTGAAGTCTTTTAATATTTAATATTAAAATGCCATAATGGTGCAGTGTATGTTTCTTGAGGTAGAGTTACAGTACTCTGCCCTGTGTAGAGGGCAGCAGTGTGGAGTAGTGGTTAGGGCTTTGGACTCTTGATTGGAAGGTCGTGGGTTCAATCCCCAGTGGGAGACATTGCTGCTGTACCCTTGAGCAAGATACTGTACCTAGATTGCTCCAGTAAAAACCCAACTCTATAAATGCGTAATTATATGTAAAAATAATGTGATAGTTTGTAAAAATTGTAAGTTGCTCTGGATAAGGGCTTCTGCTAACAAATAAATAATAATTATATATACACACAAGAGAGAGACTTTGACCTGTGTGTTTTATCATTGATCCTGTCATATTATATTATGATATGATGTTCCTTCTGTAATTACAAACTGCAATATTATTCAATGATCCTTCATGTTATTGATGTCCCTGAGTTTCAGTATTCTGTTCCTAACTGTGGCAATGTGCCCCGCCCCTGTGTTTATTTGTGTGTTGTGTGTTGTGTGTGGTGTGTTAATGTTGGTGTATTGTAGCTGGTACACAGGATATAATGAGCACGAGTGTTTAAAATGTATAATTGTATTTAGGCACGAGGGTGGCACAAATCACTTCACGTGCAAATTAAAGTGTATTGATATGCGAGCACGGGAGTGCACAGATTAGTTCACGTGCTGGGATTCAAGTGAATAATTAATTAGTAATTGAATCCTGAACAACAGTATATATAGATGCACGAAGCACTCACTCGAGGTTGTGTGTTCAGTAAGTGGAGAACGGGTGAGAGAGAGAGAGGAGAAGTCATTTAAAATATAAACAATTGCTATTAAGTGCTGGAGAGCCAGCGCGGTACTTGCTTGTGTCTGTTCGTCCACTCGTTTGTTTATCTATTTACTTTGGTCAACACGCTGTTTTGTTTTGTGAGCTGTGTTCCAAACCTTTTATTTTCTGTCTGTTGGATTCAATTCACCTCATCACCTCGCAGTACTGCGTGTTCCTTTCTGGTCTGACGCCACCACTACAGCCAGCCTGCCACACTAACTAAAAGAGATAATGAAACAGGAGAAACAAATGCAGCAGATGAAGGAACAACGAGCAGCTGGTCAGCTTTCATGACCCAAGTGAGGACCGGAGATTCATTTTGTACATGTAGTGCAGTCTGCAGTGGAACATGAACCACTTCATAACTTACCTGCTAGTGTGTGTGTCACTAGAAGCAGACTCCTCAAAGCTGATTCACACACAGCCCTGCTGATCTGAACTCTTTCTGTCTTTTTAGTTGAATGGGTGACCCTGCAGACTGAACCCCAGCCTCTGTTTGAGGGAGACACTCTGACTCTGAGGTGTCTAATCCGTGATTATTCTACAGTGAATTGGGTTTACTTTTACAAAGATGGTACAGTGTTACATTACCAGAGCACCACGGAGATGAGAGTGGAACGTGTTTCAAAGAAGCAAGACGGGATCTACAAGTGCAGTGCGACATGGCAGACTGAAACCATTTACTCTGCAGAGGTGCGGGTGTCAGTGACAGGTAGGTTCATTCAAACAGCTCCTCCAGTGACTCTGCAGAGGTGTGGGTGTCAGTGACAGGTAGGTTCATTCTAACAGCTCCTCCAGTGACTCTGCAGAGGTGCGGGTGTCAGTGACAGGTAGGTTCATTCTAACAGCTCCTCCAGTGACTCTGCAGAGGTGCGGGTGTCAGTGACAGGTAGGTTCATTCTAACAGCTCCTCCAGTGACTCTGCAGAGGTGCGGGTGTCAGTGAGAGGTAGGTTCATTCTAACAGCTCCTCCAGTGACTCTGCAGAGGTGCGGGTGTCAGTGACAGGTAGGTTCATTCTAACAGCTCCTCCAGTGACTCTGCAGAGGTGCGGATGTCAGTGACAGGTAGGTTCATTCTAACAGCTCCTCCAGTGACTCTGCAGAGGTGCGGGTGTCAGTGACAGGTAGGTTCATTCTAACAGCTCCTCCAGTGACTCTGCAGAGGTGCGGGTGTCAGTGACAGGTAGGTTCATTCTAACAGCTCCTCCAATTCAATTCAAATTAACAACAGATTTCAAATTAACAACAGTAATGACATGCTGGTTTTATGTTGACATTTTCACTGTGAAATGTTTTTTCAATAAATAGTTAATTATTAGAGAGACCATTGAGCAGGCACTCTCTTGCAAATATTCAGGCATAAATTACTTTAAAACCATTCCTATGATGAGAGAGAGAGAGAGAGAGAGAGAGAGAGAGAGAGAGAGAGAGAGAGAGAGAGAGAGAGAGAGAGAGAGAATCCTTTTTCTATGTAATAATTATTGTAATAATTAAAACATTACAGATAACTAAACATCCGAATACAGAAAGTCCAGGTTTATATTTGTGCCGAGGGCGGGGTCAGTGAAACTAACTCACTGTGTTTTTATTGTTAAAATAATAATAAAAAAAACAACATAATACACTGTACTTTTGTTAAAACAGTTACAAATAAATTAGAATCACACATTAATTATAAAATGCTTGGAAGTTAAAGTTATTTTACAGCAGCACAGCGGCCGCTCCCTCCTCATCTACAGATGTTTTGTATAATGTGTATGACTTTTCCAGAGATCTCTAATGCCATAATGGTGCAGTGTATGTTTCTTTAGGTAGAGTTACAGTACTCTGCCCTGTGTAGAGGGCAGCAGTGTGGAGTAGTGGTTAGGGCTTTGGACTCTTGATCGCAGGGTTGTGGGTTCAATCCCAGGTGGGAGACACTGCTGCTGTACCCTTGAGCAAGGTACTGTACCTAGATTACTCCAGTAAAAACCCAACTGTATAAATGGGTAATTATATGTAAAAATAATGTGATATCTTGTAACAACTGTAAGTTGCTCTGGATAAGGGCTTCTGCTAAGAAATAAATAATGATTATATATACACACAAGAGAGAGACTTTGACCTGTGTGTTTTATTATTGATCTCGTCATATTATATTATGATATGATGTTCCTTCTGTAATTACAAACTGCAATATTATTCAATGATCCTTCATGTTATTGATGTCCCTGAGTTTCAGTATTCTGTTCCTAACTGTGGCAATGTGCCCCGCCCCTGTGTTTAGTTGTGTGTTGTGTGTTGTGTGTGGTGTGTTAATGTTGGTGTATTGTAGTTGGTACACAGGATATAATGAGCACGAGTGTTTAAAATGTATAATTTTATTTAGACACGAGGGTGGCACAAATCACTTCACGTGCAAATTAAAGTGTATTGATATGCAAGCACGGGAGTGCACAGATTAGTTCACGTGCTGGGATTCAAGTGAATAATTAATTAGTAATTGAATCCCAGAACAACAGTATATATAGATGCACGAAGCACTCACTCAGGGTTGTGTGTTCGGTAAGAGGAGAACGGGTGAGAGAGAGAGAGGAGAAGTCATTTAAAATATAAACAATTGCTATTAAGTGCTGGAGAGCCAGCGCGGTACTTGCTTGTGTCTGTTCGTCCACTCGTTTGTTTATCTATTTACTTTGGTCAACACGCTGTTTTGTTTTGTGAGCTGTGTTCCAAACCTTTTATTTTCTGTCTGTTGGATTCAATTCACCTCATCACCTCGCAGTACTGCGTGTTCCTTTCTGGTCTGACGCCACCACTACAGCCAGCCTGCCACACTAACTAAAAGAGATAATGAAACAGGAGAAACAAATGCAGCAGATGAAGGAACAATGAGCAGCTGGTCAGCTTTCATGACCCGAGTGAGGACCGGAGATTCATTTTGTACATGTAGTGCAGTCTGCAGTGGAACATGAACCACTTCATAACTTACCTGCTAGTGTGTGTGTCACTAGAAGCAGACTCCTCAAAGCTGATTCACACACAGCCCTGCTGATCTGAACTCTTTCTGTCTTTTTAGATGAACAGGTGACCCTACAGACTGAACCCCAGCCTCTGTTTGAGGGAGACACTCTGACTCTGAGGTGTCTAATCCGTGATGGGTCTACAGTGAAGTGGGTTTACTTTTACAAAGATGGTACAGTGTTACATTACCAGAGCACCACGGAAATGAGAGTGGAACGTGTTTCAAAGAAGCAAGACGGGATCTACAAGTGCAGTGCGACATGGCAGACTGAAACCATTTACTCTGCAGAGGTGCGGGTGTCAGTGACAGGTAGGTTCATTCTAACAGCTCCTCCAGTGACTCTGCAGAGGTGCGGGTGTCAGTGACAGGTAGGTTCATTCTAACAGCTCCTCCAGTGACTCTGCAGAGGTGCGGGTGTCAGTGACAGGTAGGTTCATTCTAACAGCTCCTCCAGTGACTCTGCAGAGGTGCGGTGTCAGTGACAGGTAGGTTCATTCTAACAGCTCCTCCAGTGACTCTGCAGAGGTGCGGGTGTCAGTGACAGGTAGGTTCATTCTAACAGCTCCTCCAGTGACTCTGCAGAGGTGCGGATGTCAGTGACAGGTAGGTTCATTCTAACAGCTCCTCCAGTGACTCTGCAGAGGTGCGGGTGTCAGTGACAGGTAGGTTCATTCTAACAGCTCCTCCAGTGACTCTGCAGAGGTGCGGTTGTCAGTGACAGGTAGGTTCATTCTAACAGCTCCTCCAGTGACTCTGTAGAGGTGCGGGTGTCAGTGAGAGGTAGGTTCATTCTAACAGATCAGGGTGATTTTTTATTAACAGCTCAATCAGTTCACTTTCTGTAAACAAGCATCACTCAAGAAAAGGAAACAAGTTGTATTTTCACCCTTGCCATATAACTCACAATCTTTTCTGGGGGTCTGCTTGCTAGTAACAGCAGGGAAACTGACTATCTTTGCATTGATAGATGTGTATATAAATCTCTTCCTCCATCTTTCCTTGCAATAGTATTACCATGTTCTCTTCATGCAGTCGACTACATACACCACCCAAACATTGTTTTACACATCGAGTCGACACTCCCTCTGTTTATAATGTCTTCCATATAAATGGCATGTTGTTGTTCTGGATTTTCTCATTTGCACAGGCATAACTGTGTTTCCATTATTAACATAGGCTTTGTCATTCTCTAGATCAGGGGCTCCCAAAGGTTTGGTCAAGGAGGGCCACTTACCAGGTGGAACACATAATAAAATCCACCTTCATTAAACACCAATATGTGCAATAAATGTGACCTACAGACCCAAGACCTACATCTTTACACTTGCCTTTTCTGGTTTGGTTTCTGAAATGTGTTCTTTTAGATTTGATCTCATCATGTTTGTTTTTATACTGTATTGGCTGGTTTCACAGACCCGGATTAGCACTAATCTTGGTTTACTTTACCTTAATTAACATTGGGTAGTACTACTCAATGTCTGTGAAACCAGGCATTTCTGTGTATGTTTATGGGAACATCCTAAAACGTTTCTGGGGGTTAATGTCTCTGCCAGCAAGCACAGGTGTGGCCACTCTCCAGTTAGTGCTAATTGGGGAGTGGCCCCTGAATAAGAGCAGCCAGAAATCCTGTGTCTCGGGGAGGAGTAGGTGAGTGTTTGGGGTTCTGTGAGCTGTGTTGCTGTATTTGTATGTTCAGTGAAGGCGAATGCCCAGCCTGACATTGTGTCTGTTTTGTTAAGCCTTTATTTTGGCCCTTTTGCCCACTTGTTTGTGTCATGTCTGGTTTATTAAAGGTGTGCTTTAGCTCTTAAACTGCAGTTCGTAAGTCTCCGAGTCTCTTTCTTGATGCGACCCGGCTACAGGGAGATTTTCAAACATCAGCGTTATTGTATCGAACTCGGAGTATAGTAATGACAGCTTTAGTAGCAAGGTGTTTTCAAACACCAGCGTTATTGTATCGATCTTGTGGTATAGTAATGACAGCTTTAGTAGCAAGGTGTTTTCAAACACCAGTGTTATTGTATCGATCTTGTGGTATAGTAATGACAGCTTTAGTAGCAAGGTGTTTTCAAACACCAGTGTTATTGTATCGATCTTGGGGTATAGTAATGACAGCTTTAGTAGCAAGGTGTTTTCAAACACCAGTGTTATTGTATTGATCTTGTGGTATAGTAATGACAGCTTTAGTAGCAAGGTGTTTTCAAACACCAGCGTTATTGTATTGATCTTGGGGTATAGTAATGACAGCTTTAGTAGCAAGGTGTTTTCAAACACCAGTGTTATTGTATTGATCTTGTGGTATAGTAATGACAGCTTTAGTAGCAAGGTGTTTTCAAACACCAGTGTTATTGTATCGATCTTGGGGTATAGTAATGACAGCTTTAGTAGCTTAGACAGCTTTGGTCTTGTCAACATAATGTGATACTGCTTGCACCGGACAAAGTGTATGGAGCGGACGCTTCCTGTCACATGGAAAGGGAGGAGGATAGAAGGCTTCCAACTACACCTACTGGTTGACTGAAAGAGGCCAAAAAGGGTTTAGACAGAATGGCCAGGTTAGTTTGCAGAGTAACCCTGTGGATTGGTGGAGCACCAAATCCTTAAATGGTTTTGTAACCCTTTCTAGACTGATGAGCATCAATAACTGTTTTTCTGAGGTCCTCAGAGATTTCTTTTGATTGTGGCATGATGTGTTTCCACACACCTGTATGGTGAAGACCAAACTCACAAAGTTTCTGATTTTTATATAGGGTGGGGCCTCCCAAACGCACCCCTGAAAATCTACTTAATTATTTAAACACCTGATTCTAATGATCCCCTTAAGTGAGCTGATAAAACCAGGGGTTCACTTACTTTTCACATACCCTGAATCTTAATTACTCATTGTTTGTCTAATTCATACATCATTTTGTTTCAAAAGACATGGAATTGGTTAATATAAACCCTATTGGATATTTAAGAAAAGTCTTAAATTGATTCAAGAAGGCTATCATTGATTCAAGAAGGCTATCATGGTAAAAATTTCCAGAATTCATTGGGGTTCACAAACTTTTTCTCGGCACTGTAGTTTCTTCTTGAGTGGGATTTATGTGACTGACTTTTTTCAATGATCATTTGGGACAGTAATCACCGTTTCCAGGGCACGTGCTCTGAGGGACTGGAGTTGTTCTCTCTCTCACTCTCACTCTCTCTCTCACTCTGTCTCTCTCTCTCTCTCCTCTTCTCTGTCTCCACAGAGCTGCCACAGCCTGCCCTGACCCAGGAGCCTTCAGGAGAGATATTTGAAGGAGACGCAGTCACCCTGAGCTGTGTGGTTGAGGAGGGCTCTGGTGGCTGGAGATATCTCTGGTACAAAGATAGTCAGTCCAGTCCTCCAGTGTACCAGACTGACAGCAGCAGTGGACTGGAACGGGATACACAATCAGTGCTGCTGCTCTGTCCCACAGTGGAGAGTACTGGTGTCGAGCTGAAAGAAGCAGGACATCATTGAACTCACAATACAGCAAAGCCCTCAGGATACAGGTACATGGTGAGTGACTGAACTGAGTAAAGTGTATAATACTAATACTGCTGTTCAGATGAAGCCCCCACACTGGATCTCAGTCTCTTTCCTTAATGCCATCAGACTGAACTGAGTGGCGTGTATAATACTAATACTGCTGTTCCCATGAAGCCCTCTTCATTAGCCATTAGCCTCTTCATATCTCCCTGATCATAAGAGGCTCTTTGCACATTCATTTTTTCACTTAATCTGAAAATAGTAAAAAATGCAGTTTTGCCCTATTTGCGGAAAAGGGATGATTTTTTCCATTAGTGTTTTACCATATCTGTTGTAAGTACAATTAAACAGAATTGAATACAATGAAAATGCTAATCCATTCTCTTGGATGTCTTTTGTTTAAAATGTTCATGTGTTCAGCTTGGCGAGAGCGTCTGTAGCAAACTGAGCCGAACAGCAGAATCTGGATAGTTCAGGAATATGCTATGAAAGTACAGTGCAGTAAATGCTACCATCAATGTGTACTATAATGCACTGATCAGTTCATGCTGCATATCTGCCTGCCTGTCTGTGTTCAGCTGATGCTCTGAATAAAGAACGGGTCCTGAAGAGACTCATGCAGCTTGTTTGGAGGATGAAAAGTTCAAGGGGGAGAGTGTGATGTCATCAGCTTACTTACCAAAGTGTATCAAACACATGAAGAAGAAATGACATTTTACTCTTACCACAGAAAAACAATACATTGAAACTGTAGTATCAAAATAAATAAGGCAATAACTTTGCAGCTGACTGTGAGAGGTGGGATTGTTTAAGAAAAGGATTGATGCTGCAGGTGACTGTGAGAGGTGGGATTGTTTATGAAAAGGATTGATGCTGTGCAGGTGACTGTGAGAGGTGGGATTGTTTATGAAAAGGATTGATGCTGTGCAGGTGACTGTGAGAGGTGGGATTGTTTATGAAAAGGATTGATGCTGTGCAGGTGACTGTGAGAGGTGGGATTGTTTAAGAAAGGATTGATGCTGCAGGTGACTGTGAGAGGTGGGATTGTTTAAGAAAAGGATTGATGCTGCAGGTGACTGTGAGAGGTGGGATTGTTTATGAAAAGGATTGATGCTGTGCAGGTGACTGTGAGAGGTGGGATTGTTTATGAAAAGGATTGATGCTGTGCAGGTGACTGTGAGAGGTGGGATTGTTTAAGAAAAGGATTGATGCTGCAGGTGACTGTGAGAGGTGGGATTGTTTAAGAAAAGGATTGATGCTGCAGGTGACTGTGAGAGGTGGGATTGTTTATGAAAAGGATTGATGCTGTGCAGGTGACTGTGAGAGGTGGGATTGTTTATGAAAAGGATTGATGCTGTGCAGGTGACTGAGAGGTGGGATTGTTTATAAAAGGATTGATGCTGTGCAGGTGACTGTGAGAGGTGGGATTGTTTATGAAAAGGATTGATGCTGCAGGTTGTGACTGTGAGAGGTGGGATTGTTTATGAAAAGGATTGATGCTGTGCAGGTGACTGTGAGAGGTGGGATTGTTTAAGAAAAGGATTGATGCTGCAGGTGACTGTGAGAGGTGGGATTGTTTAAGAAAAGGATTGATGCTGCAGGTGACTGTGAGAGGTGGGATTGTTTATGAAAAGGATTGATGCTGTGCAGGTGACTGTGAGAGGTGGGATTGTTTAAGAAAAGGATTGATGCTGTTCCAGGTGACTGTGAGAGGTGGGATTGTTTATGAAAAGGATTGATGCTGTGCAGGTGACTGTGAGAGGGGGATTGTTTATGAAAAGGATTGATGCTGTGCAGGTGACTGTGAGAGGTGGGATTGTTTAAGAAAAGGATTGATGCTGCAGGTGACTGAGAGGTGGGATTGTTTATGAAAAGGATTGATGCTGAGCAGGTGACTGTGAGAGGTGGGATTGTTTATGAAAAGGATTGATGCTGTGCAGGTGACTGTGAGAGGTGGGATTGTTTATGAAAAGGATTGATGCTGCAGGTGACTGAGAGGTGGGATTGTTTAAGAAAAGGATTGATGCTGCAGGTGACTGTGAGAGGTGGGATTGTTTATGAAAAGGATTGATGCTGCAGGTGACTGTGAGGGTGGGATTGTTTATGAAAAGGATTGATGCTGCAGGTGACTGAGAGGTGGGATTGTTTAAGAAAAGGATTGATGTGCTGTGCAGGTGACTGTGGGATTGTTTAAGAAAAGGATTGATGCTGCAGGTGACTGTGAGAGGTGGATTGTTTATGAAAGGATTGATGCTGCAGGTGACTGTGAGAGGTGGGATTGTTTATGAAAAGGATTGATGCTGCAGGTGACTGTGAGAGGTGGGATTGTTTATGAAAAGGATTGATGCTGCAGGTGACTGAGAGGTGGGATTGTTTAAGAAAAGGATTGATGCTGTGCAGGTGACTGTGAGAGGTGGGATTGTTTATGAAAAGGATTGATGCTGTGCAGGTGACTGTGAGAGGTGGGATTGTTTATGAAAAGGATTGATGCTGCAGGTGACTGTGAGAGGTGGGATTGTTTATGAAAAGGATTGATGCTGTGCAGGTGACTGAGAGGTGGGATTGTTTATGAAAAGGATTGATGCTGCAGGTGACTGTGAGAGGTGGGATTGTTTATGAAAAGGATTGATGCTGTGCAGGTGACTGTGAGAGGTGGGATTGTTTATGAAAAGGATTGATGCTGCAGGTGACTGTGAGAGGTGGGATTGTTTATGAAAAGGATTGATGCTGTGCAGGTGACTGAATTGTTTTTTTTTTTTACTGCTTTTCATACCTGCTTGTATTTGAGAGGGAGATTCACCCCCAGTCCTAACCTCTGTTTCAGGCTCATGTATTATTTTTAATTTTTTTTGTACTTCTTTCCTGTTTATCAACTGCAGAAACCCCAGTTATAAATATTCATTTCTGGGAAAGCATTAATAAATGTAGATGATTCCCTCAAGTTCAGATTCCACACCATGGTGCTGCTTCAGAGCTGGGAAAGACAGAGGCACCAGGTTCTGAACATCCTAAAAACAGAGCTGATTAGAGCCCCATACAAAACAGCTCTTTACTCCAAAGTGTAGAAAATGAGAAATAAACAGCCTAACCTACATACATTAAATACCTGCTGTGTTTATGTTTAGCTTTGTAACTCTGACACATATATTTCTCTATTTGAGAAAATGAAGTCATTTCATCTTTGGAGGAAAAGGGCTTTGACAATCTGCCCCATAACATTGCAAGTAGTGACGAGAGGTTTTATTTTAAAAAAATATTAGTAAAATGGTTGCTGGGTCTGGTTTAAGGCACACACATGTACTGAAGATAGAGCACAGCTTTCAAAACACATTTTTCAGATACAGCAGGAAGAATGGGCAGCCTCCGTCTGCATCTTTACAATGCTTCTTTAGTCTTGTTGTAAAAGACTGTACTGGCTAACTCCTTATTATTTTATGAGAGTGTTCATGTAATCTGCAACTGATTAGAGCCTGTCACCTCTCAGCATCATACCCCACAGCAGCGCTCCTGGGAAAGTGCTCTGAGGGACCGGAGTTGTGCTCTCTCTCTCTCTCTGGACGTTTTGTATTCAGATGCTTAGTTATCTGTAATGTTTTAATTAATACATAGAATAAAGGACTCTCTCTCTCTCTCTCTCTCTCTCTCTCTCTCTCTCTCTCTCTCTCTCTCTCTCTCTCTCTCCACAGAGCTGCCACAGCCTGCCCTGACCCAGGAGCCTTCAGGAGAAATATTTGCAGGACACGCAGTCACCCTGAGCTGTGGGGTTGAGGAGGGTTCTCGTGGCTGGAGATATCTCTGGTACAAAGACAGTCAGTCCAGTCCTCCAGTGTACCAGACTGACAGCAGCAGTGGAACTGGAGCCGGATACACAATCAGTGCTGCTGCTCTGTCCCACAGCGGAGAGTACTGGTGTAAATCTGGAAGAGAGAGGACATCATTGTACTCACAATACAGCCATCCCATCTGGGTAAATGTAACTGGTGAGGAATACAGAATCAACTTCCTTTTCACTAAAGCTTTGCCCTCAGCAGGAGCCTCAATCCTCCAGCATTTCCCTGTTCCTCAGTTTCTAATTCGATTCCTCTCAATGCTTCTCTCTCTACTAAAAGGTTTTATGTTTCTCAACTCCAGAACCACACAGCCTCTAAAATCAAAGTGAAATCTGATGTTATATTTAACACCATGACAGCAAATGTTGTCTGAGATTCTTCACCACCAAGAAAAAAAAAAATCAAGACAAATATTTATTTAATGATTTGAGAGTGGGACTTAAACTCATGACTAACACTGTTGTAAGTGAGGACTCAACTCATTATGCTTCATAGCAGTATTTGAATGACTTGCACATGATCAGTGAAGAGATACCCAAGTGTTGTAGAACCAAGGGATGGGAAGGGGCAGGATGCTGTGGGATGATGGGAAGGGACAGGATGCTGTGGGATGATGGGAAGGGGCAGGATGCTGGGGGATGATGGGAAGGGGCAGGATGCTGTGGGATGATGGGAAGGGGCAGGATGCTGTGGGATGATGGGGGGGAGCATGCTGTGGGATGAAGGGGGATGCAAGATGCTGTCTTGGGATGATGGGAAGGGGCAGGATGCTGGGGGATGTTTCAATGGTCTTGACTGAAACATTTGGTGTTAGCTTTACAGCTAAAACAATAAGAGCCTCTATACTCCAGCACTGTCTCTCTGTCTCTCTAAGGCTGCCTCTAAACCTCTATACTCCAAGCGCTGCCTCTGTCTCTCTAAGGAGCCTCTATACTCCAGCGCCTCTGTCTCTGCATCTCTAAGGAGCCTCTGTCTCTCTAAGCCTCTCTGTCTCTCTGTCTCTAATGACCTCTATACTCCAGCACTGCCTCTGTCTCTAAGGAGCCTCTATACTCCAGCTGTCTGTCTCTCTAAGGAGCCTCTATCCAGTGCTGTCTCTGTCTCTGTGAGACTCTGCCTCTGTCTCTCTGAGGAGCCTCTATACTCCACTGCTAACCTGTCTTCTGTCTCTTTTCACTGTTCTCTAGGGTGACTCTGACAGCTCTCCATACTCCAGCTGCCTCTGTCTCTCTAAGGAACCTCATAACCCCCCGCCTTCAACTCTCTGTCTCTCTAAGGAGCCTGTATACTCCCAGTGCTGTCTCTGTCTCTGTGAGACTCTCACTTTATGGAAGATGCTGTTTCTGATTGATTTGAATATCTTGGTCAGACAGCTTCACAAACACTAACCTGTCTTCATGTCATCTTTCATAGCTCTGTTCTCCTATGTGCCTGAGGGTGACTCTGACAGCATCTCCAGGAGCCACAGTGAAGGAGGAGAGGCTCTTAACCTGACCTGTGAGGCAGTAGTTTCTATGAACAAAACCCCGCCCTTCAACTCCACTACACCATTGTGAGAGACGGGGAGCCTGTGACTAACAGCACTGACTCTGCACTGTACAGCATAGCCAGCACTGAGAAGAGCCACACTGGGAGCTACACGTGTGCTGTGGAGTCACGGGGAGTGAAGAAGAGCAGCCAGGATCTACACATTGAAGTGCAAAGTAAGAACTATGTGCAATGATAGCACTGAGAGATAGCATAGCCATCTGGTATTGAACTGCACTGCAATTAATTACCAGCAGTGTGTAACTGACTTACACAAGTCTGTTGTTAAAATATATAAAGGGTGCTGTCTGATTGTGATGCAGTGTTTCTATGTGCTGTCTGACTGTGATGCAGTGTTTCTATGTGCTGTCTGATTGTGATGCAGTGTTTCTATGTGCTGTCTGACTGTGATGCACAGTGTTTCTATGTGCTGTCTGACTGTGATGCAGTGTTTCTATGTGCTGTCTGACTGTGATGCACAGTGTTTCTATGTGCTGTCTGATTGTGATGCAGTGTTTCTATGTGCTGTCTGACTGATGCACAGTGTTTCTATGTGCTGTCTGATTGTGATGCAGTGTTTCTATGTGCTGTCTGATTGTGATGCAGTGTTTCTATGTGCTGTCTGATTGTGATGCACAGTGTTTCTATGTGCTGTCTGATTGTGATGCACAGTGTTTCTATGTGCTGTCTGATTGTGATGCAGTGTTTCTATGTGCTGTCTGATTGTGATGCAGTGTTTCTATGTGCTGTCTGACTGATGCACAGTGTTTCTATGTGCTGTCTGATTGTGATGCAGTGTTTCTATGTGCTGTCTGACTGTGATGCAGTGTTTTTATGTGCTGTCTGATTGTGGTGCAGTGTTTCTATGTGCTGTCTGACTGTGATGCAGTGTTTTTATGTGCTGTCTGATTGTGGTGCAGTGTTTCTATGTGCTGTCTGATTGTGATGCACAGTGTTTCTATGCTCTGTTATTCTGTGTAGTTTTCTAGTTTGTATTATGTGTGTGTGTACTGACATATTTTCAATATATGTTTTTGTACTCAACCCAGTGGCATTATGATTTAGTATTGACAATTTTTAATTGATTTGCTCTCTGAGTTACAGCAGAGCTTTAAGCAGACATGCAGGGCCTGTCTGTTTAAGAGTAAACTGATAAGAAACTAAAGGGCTGATCTGATCAACCTGTTCTCTGTTGGGATAAGCCACAGCTGTGGAATCACCCTGGCTCGCATCACCCATGAGATTAGCCTCCAAATAGAGTGGTTGATGCAATACAGTTCGATTCTTTGGTACTATAAAAATAAATCCAGCTGTGGCTTATTCTGGAAGGGTACGGTTCATCAAACCAGCCCTAGTTCTCAGAGCTGCAAAGTGGCTGCTTCATCATTGCAACTCTTGAAGCAGCATGATCAGGAGTAACCTGCATACATAACCGCTCCCAACCATTTCTGCAAATTCAATCAGCTCAGTGAAGGTGTATGGAAGTCACTAGCACACACTCACACTGTACCTTCCTTCCTCAGCATCATGGCACAGAACGGTTGCTGTTGGCTTCAGCTGTCTGACGGCTTTTTTGTGATTCTTGTCACTGTGTTCACTCTGCTGCTCCTCTGTCTGATCACAAGATGAAAGGTGAGGCTCTGTTTGTTCCATGTTTCACCTGGCCTGTCACAGCACAGAGTCAGGCTTCTTCCTGTGCTTGCTCTAGTGAAAATGAACTGCCATAGTATTCTGAGCAGCCCATTTTTAAATATAATGCATTCTCATTGTATATGCGCAGCTAATTATCCAAAAAACGTTGATCAAGTTTGTGTTTACTTCCTTTAACACACTAACAGTGCAGAAACACACTGAAAAGCATCTTCTTTTTTTGCAGGTCTCCCGTATCCCGGTGGTAAGTGGAGGTAAGTCAGAACAAGCATGTGTACAGACAGGGTCCTCGTCCACTACAGTGCTGAGAATCACTTCTCATTACAGGAGCTTTGGATCCCAGCTTCTTTACTTCCAACTTTCCAAGAGGTTCTTTATTCTGGTAAAGCTGTCCATGAGTACCAGCAGTGCCCCTCGATCCCTCAGTACAGCTAATTGTCAAAAGCTTTGAGACTGGACAGTGCATTATAAGTCTAGGTATAGTACAGAGAAGAGAGAATTCATTGCAGAAGGATCCATTTTCAACACACAGTGAAGGTTTGAAGTAAAGGGACTCTACTGGTAGCCATGGAGACAGATTACAGGAACGACGAAACCCAAGAGGGCAAAAGAAATTAGAAGTTAAAAGCACTTCCCAGGTCATGAAAATAAATGGACAATAAAACTCTGGAGCAGAACTACTAAGAACTACTAAGAATGATTACAAATAGCATGCAAATCTAACATAGTAAAATAAACTGTTTAAACTACTACACAGAGAATTGTGAGGGTCTGGAACCAACTCCCCAGTAATGTTGTTGAAGCTGACACCCTGGGATCCTTCAAGAAGCTGCTTGATGAGATTCTGGGATCAATAAGCTACTAACAACCAAACGAGAAAGATGGGCCGAATGGCCATCTCTCATTTATAAACTTTCTTATGTTCTTACTTGCAATTTAACTATGCTGTCAGTATTTGTCTTTAAAATAATATAGCCTTACAAACAAATCATCACTGGTATAGACGGAGGCGGGGAGTGTGGAATCATTGCTGAACTGAAACTTGTGTATCTTACTACTGTCACAGGAACCACTCAGATCAGGACCAGGACCAACCAGCAGGGAGAGTAGAGCTCTCCAAACGAGCACAGCAACCCGGTGAGTTACTGACAGACAGTGGCACTGTGGAAGGGTGAAAGCCCTTAATGTATACTGTGTGTGGGAATGTAAGGTTGGCAGGGATGGGGTTAAATCTGTCCCTGTCAGCAATCACAGGTGTGGCCATTCCCCAGTTAGGTCATTTTTGCTAACTGGGGAGTGGCCACATGTATAAAATGAACCAGAAATCCTTTGTTTGAAGGGTTGTGTGTGCGTGCTGTGATTTTGTGTAGTTTTGAAACGTTATAGTGAAGGCGAGTGCCCAGCCTCCTGTGTTTTGTTTGTTTTTGTTTGAAGCGCGTAATAGCGCTTTAAAACTGCAGCTTTCTGTCTGTATCCTGCTGGTGACATGTTGGGCTGTGATGCTCTCCTGTCACAGGCACCAAAATATTATTCAGACACAATAATACCAGTAAAGCTACGTACCTAAATGCATTCGTAAACAATTCAACACATATTGAATAAATACTGAAATACAATCCACACAACTCAATAGAGAAACCAAATATTTTAATGAAAAAATATGTTGACAGTTTAAAATGGCATACTGTACCTAACTCTGCCTAAACCAATGTGAAAGGACAAATGAAGTCAATTGATGTCGATTGAATTTAATTATAACTTTTTCTTAAATACATTAAGTTAACACTGCATTAGTCTTTACATTTTGAAATGTCCCTCCAGAATCTGAAGAAATCGTTTACTGCGATGTTGACACAAGCAAACATAACCCTAAAAAGAAAGGTAAGAATCGCTGCAAATCCTGTCTCTAAATTACCAGCCTGAAAGTCCCTTTCACAATTCCATGAACTGTGAAGCATTGTAACACATTCCAGTGGCTCCTGAGTGTTTGTATATCAGTTGTATGTCCAGTTGGCTCTCATGGTGTAAGAGTGTCTCCTCGTGATCAAGAGGACTGCAGAGCTGAGCTGCTTCCGAAACCAAGGGGGGGCCGTCTGGGATAAGACTGGAACTACTCATCCAATGTGTTTAACATTGTGTTTATTGAGCACTCAAACCTGATGCTATGTACTCAACTGTGAAAAAACTAAGACAATGACTATTCCCTTTAAGACTGCATTTTCTCATTTTACTTTTTAAAAATTCTCTCCAGAATCTGAAGAAGCCCTTTACTGTAATATTGACACAAGCAGACATAACACGGAAAAACAAGGTAAGAAATGCTACAAATTCTGTCTTTAAATTCCCCAAATTATCAGCAATTCTGGCATTAGACTGGAACTACTGATCCAATGTGTTTACTCTCCTGTATTGCTCATAACAGTCTGCTTATTTTACCCAGTTAAACCTGCAGAGACTGATACTGTGTACTCAGCTGTGAAAATCACTGCTGAATCTCTTAAAGCTCTTTCCATTGCAACAGTCTCCTCTCTCTCTCTCTCTCATTGAATATAAGAAACAAAGAACCCCATTTGCAAAAAGAAAAGGATTGGTTTAGTCCGTGTACCTGGTGAATCTAGGATTTAGACATGACTAGAAAACTAGAAGATAGTGAGTTTCCTTCCCCAGATATCCCCAACCCTGCAGATGATAATGATTAAGCAGACGCTTTTATCCAAAGCGATTTACAGAGACTTGGGGATGAACTGTGCAGAGTCAATTCCAATAGGACCTCTCTCTCTCAATTGTACGGCTTCTTATCGTGAATAGACGATTTCCACTCGTACAGTATTTTAGACGCGTCCTTCCTGTAGCGTGTGGAATGTGCTGCTACTTCACATAAATAATGACTGTGGAGAGAGAGTGACGACGAGCCACTGACAAAAACAAACCAAAAAACCATAGCGTTCCACAAATAATAATACAAATAATCTGCATTCCATAAGAAACCGCTGTGTACTATCCTTGTATTAACATGTTTTACTACATATATATTTATTATAAACATATTATACACGTAGCTTCAGCAATTCTGATGCTTAGAGTCTGAACGGAGTTAAATCACAGCACTTTAGGTTAATGATATAAAATGATCCAGTCAAAATGTTTAGTACAGTACATTTTACATACTGGTAGGCTGCCCCACTCACCCACAAAGGGACAGAAAAGTCTGAAACCAGTCACAAAAGTCACAAACAGGATTTTGGTCAGTTGAATGACTTGCCTGTTGAAGTCATGTTTTAGACACACACTTCCTGTAACACATGGGATGTGCTGCTACGTCACATAAATAATAACTGAGGAGAGAGAGAGATGACTTTATAAGCTGCATGGAAATCCAGCCATTGATACTGACATACTGTGATCTCATTATGCACTGTCCCATTATAAAGGGACATTCAGCCATTGACTGCCATACTGTGATCTCATTATGCACTGTCCCATTATATCCCATTATACAGGGATATTCAACCTCCACAGTGGAACATCTTCATGCAACTCCAGACTCTCGATCACAAACTAGAAGAAACTGAAGCAAGCAGGGCATGTCTACATCAGTGTTATAACAAGCACCTGAAATGACTATGAATTTGGCTAGTTTCACTCAGTAGCCTGTCTGTATTCCCCAGCAGCGAGCAACCCTGAGGTCTTGTAATCTAAACTGTAAGGATTGCTGGGAGGATCTAGAACCTCTTCCTCTCTCTTTTCTCTCTGTATTAATCAGGGTGTGTTTCTCCACAGCCCAACCTGCAGCAGCCAATGCAGAGGCCATGTATGCCACAGTCCTCCCAAAGAAGAAAAAGAAGGTAAGCTTTATTTGTATTTTTCATCCTTTCCTCTGTCCCTCTTCTCTAACCACTACAGATACCCTCCCTCCCAGTCCCTGAGCTCTAACTACCAGGGATAACCTCTCCCTTAAAGTCCCTCAGCTCTAACCACTAGAGCCAGCATCCCTCTCCCAGTCCTCAGCTCCCAGTCCCTCAACCACTAGAGTCAGCATCCCTCCCTCCCAGTCCCTCAGCTCTAACCACTAGAGTCAGCATCCCCCTCCTCCCAGTCCCTCAGCTCTAACCACTAGAGCCAGCACCCCCCTCCCTCCCAGTCCCTCAGCTCTAACCACATCCCTCCCAGTCCCTCCCATCCCTCCTCCCAGTCCCTCAGCTCTAACCACTAGAGTCAGCATCCCTCCCTCCCAGTCCCTCAGCTCTAACCACTAGAGTCAGCATCCCTCCCTCCCAGTCCCTCAGCTCTAACCACTAGAGCCAGCATCCCTCCCTCCCAGTCCCTCAGCTCTAACCACTAGAGTCAGCATCCCTCCCTCTCAGTCCCTCAGCTCTAACCACTAGAGTCAGCATCCCTCCCTCCCAGTCCCTCAGCTCTAACCACTACAGCCAGCATCCCAGTCCCTCTTCTCTAACTACCAGGGACAGTCTCTCTCCCTCCCAGTCTCTCAGCATTAACCACAATAGCCACGGTCCGCTCAGCCTGCTTGTTTGAGTGTGTGGAGAGCTGTCTGATTCCTTGTCTCTCTCACCCTGCAGTAAATGAAAGGGGCCCCCAGGAGTGAGAGCCAGCCAGAATCCAGAGACCCTGAGAAGGGGAGCGTGTCAAACTGAAGCAGACAGACCCATTCTTTCAGAATGAACTGGAGAGCCCTGGGATTCAGCTCCACTCCTGCCCCTGAATTGGAAATGAATCTCACTCATCATGCTGTGAGGATTTAGGACAGAGTTACAGGTCTTTCTACTTAGAAGAGACACATTGGAAATATATGCCAAGAAACCTGTTGTATTGCTTGTATTGATATTTTTCCATGAATGTATTAAGACTTTGAAACTCTTTGTATTGTGTTCCAATTTAGACTCTTAGTTTCAGTTTGTATATCAAAAAAATAATTAGCCACTGCCATTAAAATAACATATGTAAAGCTTAATATGCAATTGAATTTGAAAGCTTGACATGCAATTGCATTGTATTCAAGTGTGGAGTGTATACCATGCTATTAAAAGATAAGATCAGAAGCATTTGAACTAGAAATGAAGGGGGGATAAAATCAACAAAAAACAGAAGGGAGACTACATCAAAACAAGGGCAACAACTCAGGTAACGCAGCCACTAAATGTATTTAACTAAATGCTAGAAGTCTCACAAACAAAATGTTAGAACTTGAAGCTACTGCACTAACAAATAACTACGATGTGATAGGTGTTACAGAAACGTGGTTATCCGAGGGTGATGGAGACGAATATAATATTAGTGGGTATACACTGTATAGGAAAGACAGGCAGGACAGAAGAGGCGGAGGGGTAGCGCTATACATAAGAAATAGTCTTGAAGCCCAGGTGTTAAATCTGGAAGAAAAAAATGCAGACCAGATCAGAATAATGGACAAAAATTCAAAGGGCATAAAAATAGGGGCATGCTATAGACTGTCAAATTCAGACACTGAGCAAAATAATCTGTTATACAATGACATTAGAAATGCGTGCAGCAAAGGAGAAGCCATACTAATGGGGGATTTCAACCTCCCCCATATCAAATGGGAAAACCTGGTGAAATGGTGGAAATGACAAATGACTGCTTCCTAACGCAATTCGTCAAGGCACCGACTAGAGGGGAGACATAACTTGATTTAGTCTTTTCAAATAACGAAGACGGAATAACTAAAGCAGAGGTCAGAGCCATTGGCAAACTCAAGTTTACAATTTTAGGAAGGCAAACTATGAAGGAATGAAACAGAGACTAACAGAAGTAGACTGGAGTAAAATAGAGAAAACATCCACAGAAAAAGGTTTTATAAAAATGTAGTACTAGAGGCGCAAAACAATTACATTCCAAAAGTAAACAAATCTAAATCTAAAACAAAATTGCCACAATGGTTTAATAGATCAATTAAAAAATATTCAGTGAAAAAAGGCACTTTACAGAGCGTTTAAAAGGGACCAAGAACAAAGTACACAGAAAGAGTAATTGGAACTGCAAACACAAGTCAAAAAGTTAGAAGTAAGAAGTTAGAAAGGCCAAGAGAGAGATAGAAATCAATATTGCTAAGGGGGCTAAAACCAATTCCAAAATGTTTTTCCAATATTATAACAGCAAGAGAACATTCAAAGAGGAGGTTAAATGTCTGAGACACAAATGGCAAAACCATAGATGAAGAAAAAAATATAGCAAATGTATTAAATGATTACTTTTCACAGGTTTTTACAAAGGAGGACACAGACAATATTCCTCACATGTCGACCTGTTCCTCTCTGGTTTTAAATAACTTTTAAATAACTTTAGCATAACAGAGGCAGAAGTGTTAAAGGGACTAGGAGCTCTTAAAATAAACAAATCCCTGGGATGAGATCCTCCCAATAGTACTCAAAGAAATTAAAGAAGTTATTTACAAACCGCTAACCAAGATCATGCAACAGTCTCTTGACACAGGGGTTGTACCGATAGACTGGAAAACTGCAAACGTAATACCGATCCACAAAAAGGGAGACAAAACCGAACCAGGTAACTACAGATCAATAAGCCTGACTTCTATTATATGTAAACTTATGGAAACTATAATAAGATCCTAAATGGAAAATTACCAATATGGTAACAATATCCTGGGAGACAGTCAGCATGGTTTTAGGAAAGGGAGATCGTGTCTACAGTGGTGTACCACAGGGATAAGTATTGGGTCCTCTGCTATTCCTAATCTACATTAATGGTTTAGATTCTGGTATAGTAAGCAAACTCGTTACATTTGGTGACAACACAAAAATAGGAGGAGTAGCAAACACTGTTGCAGCAGCAAAGGTCATTCAAAATGATCTAGACAGCATTCAGAATTGGGCAGACACAAGGCAAATTTAATTTAATAGAGAAAAGTGTAAGGTACTGCACTCAGGCAATAAAAATGTGCATTATAAATATCATATGGGAGATACTGAAATTGAAGAAGGAATCTATGAAAAAAGACCTAGGAGTTTATGTTGACTCAGAAATGTCTTCATCTAGACAATGTGGGGAAGCTATAAAAAAAGGTCAACAAGATGCTCGTATATATTGTAAGAAGTGTTGAATTTAAATCAAGGGAAGTAATGTTAAAACTTTACAATGCATTAGTAAGACCTCACCTAGAATATTGTGTTCAGTTCTGGTCACCTTGTTACAAAAGGGATATTGCTGCTCTAGAAAGAGTGCAAAGAAGAGCAACCAGAATTATCCCGGGTTTAAAAGGCATGTCGTATGCAGACAGGCTAAAAGAATTGAATCTATTCAGTCATTTCTATTTTTGTTATCTGAACAAAAAATGGATTAAACATTTAAACAGCTTGACACAAGTTCTTCCAATCTTGCCCACTTGCCCTCAGCAAAGGTGGCCAGTTGAAGCTACATATCCTTCCCACAATGCACCAGCCCTGTCTGATTACAGTAAAACCTGTCTATTCCAGCACTGCTTGGGACTGGAACATTGTGCCGGATTATACAGTGTGCTGGATTACAGAGGTACTGTAAAATATAATGCTGTGCCTAAATAACACAGATTTCATTTATTTAATACAGCACTCCCCTTCCAACAGATCGGACACACATCATTTCATCACCAGTAAGTCAGTAATGGTGACTGTTTGCTACCTCAGACTCCCAATACTTTGAAAGTTCAAATACATGTTGAAGGGGTTTCATTAATAATATAAAACAACACTGGTGGAGTAAAGCACTTTATTGCTTACCGAATAGCTTATGAAAAGTTACACAATACACTCAATTAAATAAATCAAAGAATTCATTAAAATAATCAATGAGTAATCAATTATTTTGGAAAATACCCCGTCTATGGTAATGTTATGTATCTACAGTAGCAGTTTGAACACATATTAACATTACTCAGACATGGCAGTCAGTCTGATCTTTAGCAAACAAAGATGAGTGATCTTTAGACAGTGAAATACTATTCCAGTTAGTCTGGTTTTTAGCAGGACAGTGCAATACTATTCCAGTTAGTCTGGTTTTTAGCAGGACAGTGCAATACTATTCCAGTTAGTCTGGTTTTTAGCAGGACAGTGCAATACTATTCCAGTTAGTCTGGTTTTTAGCAGGACAGTGCAATACTATTCCAGTCAGACTGGTCTTTATCAGGACAGTGCAATACTATTCCAGTCAGTCTGGTCTTTAGCAGGACAGTGCAATACTACTCCAGTTCAACTCCAGTCTGCTGCACGGCTGGAGAGCTCAATCCCCTCTGCTGACTGCTCCTGATCCTGATCCGAGGTTTTCCTGAGACAGATGTCAGAGACACACAAGGAGGGGTCAGAGTTTAACTGCAGCAATAACAAAAGCTTTAAAGAATGATGACACTTCCAGGCTTCAGAGTAATCAAGTCCCATTGAAATCACAGAGTGCATTCGAAGGTAAGGCGTAGCTCTGTATCAACTGAAATGTGCAATACCCCAGACTGAACTTGAATCAAAGAATAACAATTCTGAATCAAATGTAAATCTTTATCATCCAGAAACCAAAAAACCACAAAGACCCAGTATGGCAATAAAGTTCATATATTTTGAGTTTAAACTTGGCAGGGATGAGATTCTAACCCCATCCCTGCCAATGTGCGGAATGTGACCAGGTGTTGATTGATTAATTGATTTCAATCAACCCTGGCCACATGCCTTGGTTAAACTATACACTTTTTTAATTATTATTTGTATTATACCGTTACACTACGGTATCATTTATTACATTACTATCTGCCATTGGGGAGAAGGATATTCTGATCGTTGAAGCCCTTTCAGGATTAGTGAAATTTGTGAGTTGCTGAGTGTAGAGCTGGGACACCGAAAATGAGTTTGTGGAAAAACTGGATGCCGGAAATTGAAACTTTGAAGGAGGAAACTCTTATAGCTCTATTCTTAAGGGATATAATAAAGTATGACACTACAGGCACTGAAAATGAAGGGAAGGGAATGTTGAATGCAATGTATTCATTTTTTAAATCAATTCCAGGATGACCAGTACGTTTGCAGTGAGCGGGGAGCGATGCTGAGAAGAGTTGTTTCTTGAGCCTGCAGAACCAGGGAATGCAGCGGATGGCTCACAGGAATGTCAGGTCTGAAAAGGGAGGAATCTGAGTTGGCAGGAGGTCGGCTTCAGGAGCTAATGCTCTGACTCTCTGTATTTGGAAACAAGAAAGAGAATCAGCGATTACATTCAGGTGGCCGGGAATGTGTTGAGCTGTGAGAATGAACTGATGAGTAACAGATAAACAGGTAATCCTTCTGAATATTCTCATTATATGGTGGGAGGATGAACGACCTTCGTTAATGATTTGGACTGTAGCTGAATTATCTGAGTGGATAAGAATTGATTTTTGGGCCCAGGAATACCCCCAAAGGAATGCAGCTACAGCGACTGAATACGTCTCGTACAATGCCGAGGACTGATTGGGTGTAGGAATAGTGCTGAATTATTCGGGCCATGGAGCAGAAAACTATTTTCCCTTGTAGTATCCTCCAAAGCTGAGAGAGGGAGTTGCATCTGTGAGCAGTTGAATGTCTTCGTGCAGCAGGAGACAGTCATTGTAAAAGAAAGTAATGCCGTTCCATTCTTTTAGTACAGCGCTCCCACAGGCAGAGTTCCTTGCAGCAAAAATGATCCAGGAGTATGACACTGTTAAGGGAATCAATGGAAGGGATTAGGAAAAGGTAGGAGATGAAAGCTCTTCCTTGATCAATTATCCTCATTGCGTAGTTTAAATAGCCTAGGAGGGACAGAAAATTGCATTTGGTAGGAGAGGGACCGGACAGAAAAGTGGAAATAATAGATCTAATACAATCTATTTTTTCCCGGGGGAGCGAGGCTGAAAAAGATTGGGAATCCAGGATGATGCCTAAAAACTTGATGAAAGTGAGAGGACCCAAGGTCTTTTCTGATGCTAGGAGGATGCCAAGATTTGAAAACAATGAGGATCGTTATGTTCTGGGCAGGGGAAGCATGGGGAAATCAATGAGAAGAAAATCATCCAGGAGATGCAGCAGAAAAGGAATGCAGTAGTTATTAAGGAAGATCCAGCACAGCGCTTCTGACAGGGTATCAAATATCTTGGGGCTGCTTCAGCAGTTGAAAAGAAAAATTTGGAACACCACTGTACTCCGAAGAGGTGCCTGAGGGCAGGCTCAATGGGCATGATTTTAAATGCATTTGATATATCGGCTTTAACCAGCCATGCGTTTTTCCCAGCAATTTTGATTAAGGATATGGTGTGGTTGATTGTTGCATATTGCAGGGAGAAATCTTCGTGAGGGATTAAACTATTGATGCTGGGGGGGGTGGAGTTATGGGGAGCGGAAAGGTCGATTATCAGTCTCTTTTTGCCCTGGTATTTCCTTATTGCAACTCAATGGGGTTAATGCAAAAGGTGGCAAAAGGAGGGGATTCAAAGGGACCTGTCATAAACTGATTGCCTATTTCTTTCTTTAGTAAAATCTAAAACAGATTCGGGTTCTAAGATGGCAGATTGGAGGTTTTTGAAATAAGTGGAAGAGGTAGGGAGACAAAAAAGTCCAGTAGAAAACCCTTTAGTGAGACCATTAATTAGAATAGAAACAAAAGAAGGGTCAGGGTGCTTGTGTAGTTCTGAGGCTAGGGTTTGGATATTAATGGGTGTGGACTGGAATTTGAGTAGTCATTTTAGAACGTTAGCAGAGGTTTTTTGATTTTGAGCAGTTTTTTTGGGCTTGCGGGAACATACTAATTGGGAATGGGCTTCGGTGCAATGGCTGCAAATATGAAAGAAGTTACAGGCGGAATAGGAGCAGGTTCGTTTATTGAAGTTGTTACAAATCTGGCGGCCTCCAGAGTATGTAATATTGCGGCCCTGATCATCTTTTGATCTGAAGGGGATGAAAAATGAGGAGGATTGTGAGGGAGGGACATAAGGGTACGGGGTTGAGGGTTGGTAAGGGAGCAGGAAATGGTGGGATGAGCGGTGGAACGGCATACAGAGCATGCTAGGAGCCGGAGACTTGTGAAAGAACGGGAGAATAGGTCTTGGTCCAGTGCGCCCCAGTAAATCCTCTGGTTCCATTGTTGGAGATGGGCAGCGGCTTTGGCAGAGAAGGCTTTGTGGTATTCAAAGAAATGGGAACCTCCGAATCTAACTGAGAAGTCTAAAATGATCGACAGACAATCATCCAACTCGCACCGGCGGTCGGGACAGAACTTGCATATGATGTCCCTGAAATGGCTGAAAGCTAGAATGAACTCGAAAATGGTTAGTGAATAAGCGGGGGTCGGAGGTTTTAAGTGTAATTAACAGGTCGGTGCACTTTACCACCCTGGTACTGACAGAATCTAGTGTGTCAGTGAATAGTAAAACAAGGTTAATATCTGCACCTGCTAAAATCTGGTTACGTAGACCAAGGGACATGGGTTTGGGGTTGTAGATTAGGGAATTTCCGGGAGGAGGCAGGGCCACTGCATTTTTTAGGGAAAAACCAGACACTGTGGAGGGAGGAAGTAAAGGGTGGTTATCGAAAAACTGGAGAGCTCAGGGGAATTGAGAGGTGCCTACAGAAAAGGCTGGACGCCGTGGGGAGAGAAGAGGAAAAGCGAGCTGGGCCCAGCTGAGGTGGAAACACTGAACCTGCTAATGGGGCTTGCTGGGAACCCAGCGTGGAAGTAAGGAATGCAGGTGCTTGCTGTGAGTCTGGGAAAGAGAAAGCAGGGGCCTGCTGTACCACTGGGAAAGAAGGAAGAGTGGACAGAAGAGCGTGGCCCTGCTGGACCGCTGGGAAGGAAGGAAGAGTGGACAGATGAGCAAGGCCCTGCTGGACCGCTGGAAAGGAAGGAAGAGTGGACAGAAGAGTGAGGCCCTGCTGGACCGCTGGGAAGGAAGGAAGAGTGGACAGAAGAGCGGGGCCCTGCTGGACCGCTGGGAAGGAAGGAAGAGTGGACAGAAGAGCGGGGCCCTGCTGGACCACTGGGAAGGAAGGAAGAGGGACAGATGAGCAAGGCCCTGCTGGACCGCTGGAAAGGAAGGAAGAGTGGACAGAAGAGTGAGGCCCTGCTGGACCGCTGGGAAGGAAGGAAGAGTGGACAGAAGAGCGGGGCCCTGCTGGACCACTGGGAAGGAAGGAAGAGTGTGGCCCTGCTGGGCAGCCGCTTAATGTAAGGAATAGAAGGGGGCTGTGTTACCCTGTTGAAAGCTTGTTGCTGAAACGGTAGAAGGAATATTATGCCTGAGATTATTTGTTTATTTAGCAGATGCCTTTATCCAAGGCGACTTACAGAGACTAGGGTGTGTGAACCATGCATCAGCTGCAGAGTCACTTTCACAGCTACGCCTCACCCGGTAAGACGGAGCACAAGGAGGTTAAGTGACTTGCTCAGGGTCACACAATGAGTCAGTGGCTGAGGTGGGATTTGAACCGGGGACCTCCTGGTTACAAGCCCTTTTCTTTAACCACTGGACCACACAGCCTTCTATATGAGATGGGGAGGATGCTGCAGAGTGGAGAGAAAAAATATTGAATAAAATCTCCTTATGTGCTCCATATTTGAAAGGGATAATTCTGGAACCTGGGGATCAACCAGTCTCTCATGTTGGGAGTTGCAGGGGAATGAGTGGCCAAATGGGAGCTGCATTAGACATATTCCAAATCTGGGAAGAGTACGCCAGGTACACAGCCGGAAGTATGACGTAATCCTCACACTGTTTTTGCTACCTACCAAGTCACTCCAAAGAGGTTTTCTGAATATTCCCAAGTTTGTGAATACAAATATCAATATTCCTGCAATATACATATATATATATATATATATATATATATATATATATATATATATATATATATATATCTATATATATATATATATATATATATATATATATATATATATATATATATATATATATATATAGCACGGGAGACAACAATGGTTCATGGAGGGAGTTCTGTAACACTAAGACACAGGTCAAAGTCAAAGGTACTGTTATATTGTGCAAGAGGGATTCTTAAAGAGCTCATCACAACGTTTCCGTCTCCATTTCCAGTGCTGTAAAGAATGATGACAGGTAGCGATAGAGAGCGCCCCCTGTCTGTACAATAGTACATACTGGCTAATACTGAATTACCTTGACCTACCACCAGCGATACATGCGGAACCTATGAAAAATATATACCGATTGTTCAGTTTGTTATAATTGTGTTAAACTTAAATACAAACTTGCAACAGGTTTATGTTTAATAAGTTGTGCATGTTTAATAAGGAAATAGATATTTTGTTAATGAACTATCCCTGAGACTGGGGTGCATGTTTAAGAAGAAGCCTGAATGTGTGCACTGACTGGGAGACTCACCTTGGATCCTGCAGTATCGAAGGAGCAGCAGAGTGAACACAGTGAGATGAATCAGAAAGAAGCTCACTCTGTAGCCAACAGCAACAGCACTGTGCCAGGACGCTGGGGAAGGAAGGTACAGTGTGAGTGTGTGCTAGTGACTTCCATACACCTTGACTGAGCTGATAGCTATTCAAGAACACTACCCTGTTCACACTAGCTCAATAGTAGCAGCCTTCATCTCGCCACTCTGTCACTCTAATGTCTGTCTGCTGTAACTGTCATTCTATTTGAACCATCATTTTATAAGATACTCAGCCAGGGAAATCAATTCCTTTGAATGCATTTCAAAAAGTGGAAAAGAATGATTTGTTTAAAATGTAATCCCACCCATATATAAAGATAACACATTAGGAAACTAGGATAGTTGTTTAGGACGGGGTTTAGATCTTACTTTGCACTTCAATGTGTATCTCTTGGCTGCTCTTCTTCACTCCCTGTGACTCCACATCACATGTGTAGTTCCCAGTGTGGCTCTTCTCAGTGCTGGCTATGCTATACAGTGCAGAGTCAGTGCTGTTAGTCACAGGCTCCCCGTCTCTCACAATGGTGTATTGGAGTTCAGGGTGGGGGTTTTTGTTCACTGCTGCCTCACAGGTCAGGTTAACAGCCTCTCCCTCCTTCACTGTGGCTCCTGGAGATGCTGTCAGAGTCA
This sequence comes from Huso huso, assembly GCA_036884735.1. Classification (NCBI taxonomy): domain Eukaryota; kingdom Metazoa; phylum Chordata; class Actinopteri; order Acipenseriformes; family Acipenseridae; genus Huso; species Huso huso. The sequence continues at coordinate 108,272 of CM072699.1, read as the reverse complement.
CCCTGGAGAGCAGAGCTACGAAAAGAATACATGAAGACAGGTTAGTGATTGTGAAGCTGTCTGACCAAGATATTCAAATCAAATCCGAACCAGCGTCTTCCATAGAGTGAGTCACAGCGCCCCCTACTGCTTAGAGAGAGGCAGTGGTGAAGTATTGAGGCTCCTTATTTTGCCAGTAAAGGTAACAGTAAATGTTTCAGTCAAGACAGGAACAGACTGTGAACTATGGCAAGCCAAACTAACATTTAGCCCTTCCCATATCTCAAATTGCATTTGAAGATATCTTGAGATATTTCCCCAAGATATCTGTAAATCATTTGTAGATATCTATAAATATGAGATCTGTAATAAACCCTTTTAAAAATATCTTTATTTCATTTTGAGATATCTAAATCATGAAATAAAGATATCCCAAATTTTTTTACAGGATATCTTTAAATAATATTTAGCTAGCATGTTATGGTGTTCTACGAACATCAAACTGTCATTTTACTAACATCTCAAAATAACAAATCTTTAGTAGTTTATTTAGATATATTCCTCTTCAATCACTTCCTGTTCATTTCGAGATATCTCGAAATGAACAGGAAGTCATGAATCAAGATTTCTAAATTGGTTTCCTTTAGTGAAAATTTTGCCACTTTGAATGGACTTCCTGTCCGTTTAGAGATATAGAGATAGCTGTGGGAGTCTAGCTGTGGGAGTCTAGCTGTGGGAGGCCTGCGCCGAGACCCTGTTCGAATAGATCCAAACCTAACAGCGCTCTGGAAGAAGCCATCTACTAGTCAGGTCTGTACCCTCCACCCCACCGCTCCCACTGTACCTATTTGTCTCGCCTGTCCTGCTATGACTGTCTCTCACATCCCTGTTCTGTCCTTTCGCCCTCGTCCTCTGCCCTTTCGCTGCTGCTCCTGCAACCCCTCTAACCTCATCCCTCTGCCCCCCCCTCCCGCACACTCTCTGGTGCACTCTGGAACTGTCACTCTTCTGCTAACAAAGCTGATTTCATCTCTGCCTTTGCCTCCCACCTCTCTCTCTCGATTTCCTTGCTTGCACTGAAACCTGGCTGTCCCTTGATAACACTGTAACTCCTGCTGCCCTGTCCTCTCTCTACGTCCTGTCCCATACCCCTCGTCTCACTGGACGGGGAGGTGGGACTGGTCTTCTCCTCTCTCCCTCCTTACTCTTTTCTGTCCCCTCCGACCTCTCCTCACTCTCTGTTAATACCTTTGAATTTCATGCAGTATAAATTAACCTCTCCCTGTCAACTCCTGCTAATTGTACTGTACCATCCCCCTGGGCCTCTCGCTCACTTTCTCGATGAACTCGACTATCTACTCTCCTCCCTCCCCTCTCTGGCTACCCCAACTGTCCTGTTAGGTGACTTCAATATCCATCTCTCCAACCCCAGCCACTCTGCTGGATTCCTCCCTCTCCTTCACTCCTTCGACTCCTGTCTCTCTCCATCCCCTCCTACCCACAAAGCTGGCCCTCAACTGGACCTCACCTTCTCCAGGGCCTGCTAACCCTCCACCCTCTCTGTCACCCCCCTGGACCTCTCTGATCACTGTTTCATCTCTTTTTCTCTGTCTCTCCCCTCTCTCCCTGCTCCTCCTGCCCCCACTGTCACCTCTCGCCGTAACCTCCGCTCTCTCTCCCCCTCTGTCCTTGCCTCCACTGCTCTCTCTCACCTCCCTCCTATCGACTCCTTCTCACAACTCTCCGTAGACTCTGCTACCTCCACCCTCTTCTCCTCCCTCACCTCCTCCCTCGATTCCCTCTGTCCCCTCACCTCCCAACCTGCTCGCCCCTCTCCAACCCTGGCTCTCCTCTGCACTCCGCTCAGCAAGAATCACACTGCGATCTGCTGAAAAGAAATGGAAGAGAACCAAACTCCCTGCTGCCCTAGACCTTTACCGCACTCTCCTCTCCTCCTTCTCCTCTACTCTCTCCTCTGCTAAATGTACTTATTTCCAATCTATAATCCAAGCCTCCACTAACAACCCACGTAAACTATTGTCTACCTTCTCCTCCCTCCTAAACCCTCCCCCCCTCCTCCCTCCTCTATCTCCTCTGATGACTTTGTCTCTTCTTCTCTTCTAAAATCTCAGATATCCGCAAACTCTTTAACACCTCTCCCTCCTCCTCACTCCCTCCTGCTCCAACCCCTACACCCACTGCATCCCCTACTAACTCACCCTCCTTCTCCACTTTCTCGCCCCTCTCAGACTGACCTCTCCTCCCTGCTCCAGGGTCATAAACCCACCACGTCTGCCCTGACCTGCTTTTCTTTCCCTCCTCCTCCTCCCCCTCCTCTGACCTCTCTATCTCTGTTCCTCTGGAATCTACCACACTCTCTCCCTCCTCCTCCGCTAAGAACGTCGGAGTCACCCTGGACCCCTGCCTCTCTTATTCCCAGAACATCTCCACTCTGGCACGCACTTGCCGATTTCTTCCTGAGCAACATCCGAAGAATCCGACACTTCCTCACCAACTACGCCACCCAGCTCCTGGTCCAGGCCTTGGTACTCTGCCACCTAGACTACTGCAACTCCCTCCTGGCTGGCCTCCCTGCGTCCGCAAGCCATCCGCTCCAGCTCATCCAGAACTCTGCTGCTTGCCTGGTGTTCTCTCTGCCTCGCTTCTCCCACGCAACTCCACTACTCCGCCCACTCCACTGGCTCCCGATCACCGCTCACATCCAGTTCAAGACTCTTGTACTAGCGTACAGATGCCTTGACCAGACTGCACCCAGCTACCTCCAGACCCTCATCTCTCCCTACACCCCCACTCGACCTCTCCGCTCCGCCTGCACTAGAAGACTGGTTCTATCTCCTTTACGCTCCCCTGCCTCCTCAAGACTCACCTCTTCAGACAGCACCTGTAGAACTCCTCTGTTTTTCCCCTGGGACACTATCACCCTTCCTTAAATGCGCTTTACTTGCTCTTATCTGCCCCCTATTTTACTGTATTTAATCCTGTACTTCAGAGTACTGTAATCTGCCAAGTGTTATTTAATCTGTAGTATTTTGTATTTAATTATATCCTGATGTAACTATCACTGACACTGTTATCTGCTCCATTATTGAATCGTATTTACTTGTACTTGCTTGAACCAAAGTCATTGTATTTATCTTGCTCTTAATTGTATTATTACTTGTACTGTGATTCTTGAAATGTATTTGTTTACGACTGTAAGTTGCCCTGGATAAGGGCGTCTGCTAAGAAATAAATAATAATAATAATAATAATAATAATAATAATAATAATAATTTTAGAAGAACAGAATTAGAAATTGAGAAACAGAGAGATAAACAGCACCCCCTACTGCTGAGGGCAAATCTTTAGTAAAAGAGAAGTTGATTATGTATAGGGCTTCTGATTTTCGGTTATATCTGATAAAACTAGATAAAACACCCCCGATCCAAAAAAAAAAAAAATGAAATAAATCCCGGAAAACATGTGGAAATGGTTTAATCAATTTACATTGACTTTACCCTTTTCCCATTAAAAAAATAAAACCTACTACAAAAATAATAATAAATACATTTCCCAGTGCTGCTGGGCAATGTCCCGCCTTCCTGACTTGCATCTATCATTGATTCATTCTCAATCCTTTAAACCCGCCCCAACTACTGAGTGACAGCCCATTCCTGCATTTCTATTGGAGACTCTGCTTGTGAGATTTAAAACGAGATTACAATCAGGATGGAGGCTTGTTAGCGGGATTTCAAGCAGTATTACAGTTAAGAGACAGAGGATTTAAAACAGAATTGTGGCGAAATGTACAAAAATGCCTACAAACAAAACCCCCAGAAGAATGTGCCCGTGACCAGAGGGATTTCACTGTGGAAGACAGCAAAGTGTACTGTTGAGTTACTACTATACATATTTTGACAGAAAAAAAAAAATCGCTCAAGCATTTTTTAAAGTAACCGAAAACACTAATTTCATACAATATATCAAAAACGAAAGCACCCAAAAAAACCCGATTTACATGAAACTCAAAAATAGCTAAAAATAAACACTGAATAATACAATTAATAAAACCCGAAAAACAGAAGCCCTAATTACGTATTCCTCACCAGTTACATTTACCCAGATGGGATGGCTGTATTGTGAGTTCAATGATGTCCTGTTTCTTTCAGCTCGACACCAGTACTCTCCACTGTGGGACAGAGCAGCAGCACTGATTGTGTATCCGGCTCCAGTTCCACTGCTGCTGTCAGTCTGGTACACTGGAGGACTGGACTCACTGTCTTTGTACCAGAGATATCTCCAGCCACCAGAACCCCCCTCAACCCCACAGCTCAGGGTGACTGAGTATCCTTCAAATATCTCTCCTGAAGGCTCCCGGGTCAGGGCAGGCTGTGGCAGCTCTGTGGAGAGAGAGAGGAGGACAGAGTGAGAGACAGTGAGAGAGAGAGGGGAGAGAGACAGGAGAGAGAGAGCACAACTCCTGTCCTTCAGGGCACCTTCCAGGATAGCTATGTTTATTATGTTCAATGGCAACACATTAAAAATACTTGAACATTTTTTACTTGTATTAAATAAAATAGTTGCTTTAAAAAGGTATATAAGGACCTTTTTATTTGATTGTGTTGCATGTTCCCATGTGTTGCTACAACTGTTTACGTAAGGTGTGTGTTTTTTTTTTTTTTTTTTTACATTTTGACCACTTTTTTAAACTTTTAAATTGCATTCCCTGCCTCAAGATGGCTTCACATGTACCTGCATGGACCTCTCAGAACTACATTTCCTATCATCCTCCTGCTCACTGGTAAATCCAACTCAGTTACAAATGTGAGCAGGAGGATGATGGGAAATGTAGTTCTGAGAGGTCCAAATGTAAAAAAAATATTAAGACAATACACACACCTTACTTAAACAGTTGTAGCAACACATGGGAACATGTAACAATAAAATAAAAAAGGTCCTTATATACCCTTTAACAATATCAATAATTTCAACAACTTACATGACATATGGGGAATCACTTTAATTTATTTGAGAGATAATGTTGCTAATATAAGTAATGAATTAAACATTGGTAAGAATTAATACATTTTATACAAATTGCTTAAGTGTCCTGAATTAATAAGTAAATATTGCAAAAACGAAGTAATTAGAGAACATACTTTAATCTGCAAAGCAGTCCATTCTGCAAGTAGATCTATTACTATTTTAAAGTATTTATAGTAACTCTTTTAAGTAGCTTTAAGATTTATTTTTTTGTATATTGAGTTCAGACTCCAATCAGTAATAGTTTTGTTAGACACATTGGCCCTGAATATCAAAGTTTTACTGACCGTCCGGGAGGGCTTTTGTGGCGGGGTTTTAACTTTGACTGTTTTTCATGTTCCAAGCAAAAATTTTAAAAAATGGCCAGGAAGAACAGAACAGTCGCAAAACCCCAATTCCGAAGTATGAGGAATGCTATGCAAATGAAGTGGATACCTAATTAACATACCCCCCATACCCCCCTCCCCCACCCCCCCGTGCAAAACCCAAAAGGGTTGATGTGGTCGGGATGAGTATTTTCCGTCTAAAATTGTTCCGCCTGCTTCAAAGAATGGAGATGGGGACCTATTTCAAACAGGCTCTGTCTAAAATAAACCTTCTGTTTGGACCTAACAGAAGAGCAAGTACTATGAAGATATCGAATGCAGAAGCTACGACGTTGTATTTATGTGATGAAGTTAAAGAGGATTGAGAGTCAAGTACCCTGAGGGGTCATGCATTAAGTCTAGTTAACTCTTCAGGTGATCATCTGTTTGCCCTTTCACCACAACAGCGGCAACCTTCTGCTCCTCAGACTCCGGCTTCTCCTCAGACTTTGCACCATGCAACTACTAACAGAAACCAGAATCCTGGCTCTGCACAAATCCATTCTTCAGCCCAGCCGTCTACTCTAGTTCGCAGCAGCTCTTGTCTCCCCCTTCACAAAACAGCTGTTCCTGACATTAAGAAATGGACTATTTCAAAACTAAAAAACTGCCTCAATGAAAGAACATTCCATTCTCTTCCACTGCCTGCAAACAAAAGTTATTTTCTCTCTACCTGCTTCAATCAACTCACATGCTGATTCCAGTCGCTCCAGCAATGACGTCATCACAAATCACTGCTCTCCAGTAATAGAGCAGTGCTCGCCACAATAAGACACACAAGTCATTCTAATATCATCACATCCAACACTACTGCTGCTGCTCCTTACCCGGTCCTCTTCATCAGACAATTGTTTCCAGTAGAAAAGCTACTATTATCAATACAACAAGACTAAATAATTCAACCAGTGAATCTAGTAGGCATCCAACAGGCCCTTGCAGATCACCTCCCGGCCCCTGGGAACCCCAGTGTCTCAAGTGTCCAATGTGGGCATCCAGATGACCCCCACAGTCAACAGTACAGTCTCGGCAATGGACCCAGGTTTTGCCGATACCCACTTGCAGTCGTGGGTATCGAGAGCCATTTCTCTCAACTCTGCAGCAGGCATCCAGCAGGCCCCTGCTGTTAACTTTCCTGTAAACACGTTCTCCTCCACATTCCACAAACTTACTATTTGAGTTCATCACCGCATTTAGAAAGAGACACAATTTGTGAGGTTTTACCCTGACAGCCATCGTGAGTTAGACGATTACATATCAATTATCCTTGACCTTTCTGTTCATTTCGATGGGACTACATTTTACCATTATCACAAATCTTTTTAATGAAAAGCCGCAGCCTGTCTTCAACAGTGGAATCAGCACTTGTATTCGGGTGCTCTGGATCAGGATATATTGGCCGTTTCTTCACTGGTTTACCTGCTCTTTCCTCTTCCATATGTGGCTCATCTGCTCACTCTACCATAACATGCTCCCAGACAGCTTCTTTTTCTTCTTCCTCTTCACTTATGTCTGTACCTAACCGTAAAATGAATACTCCTTCAATTTTGTTGCTCCCTCCCGTTCCAAAGATAGCTATGGCTGCCCCATTATTTTTTCAGCAGGTTGTCAAGTCTGTAATAATTTTAACGACAGAGCTTGTTCATTTATTTCTTGTAATTTTCTTCACATTTGCAGCCATTGTGGAGAAGCTTACTCCCAAGCAGTATGCCCCCGTCGACCCAAAAACTTCAGCCACAACTCAAAAAATACAAACCTCCCAAAGCAGATGTTCCTAAATGACTGCTAAAATTCCACTCAAACCCATTAAATATTCAAGCACTTGCTTCCCAAGTAACTCTTCACCCTGATCCTCAGTTTGTATCTTATTTGATTCATGGTTTATCTAATGGGTTCTCAGCTGGGTTATGCTCCTTTCCTACTTCCCCATGATATGCAATAATCTGCAATCCGCCATTTCTGATCCTGCAGCAGTAGATTCCTTACTGCAAAGAGAGTCCGATAACAACTTCATGATCGGTCCCTTCGACACGCCTCCTTTTTCTACTTACCGTATTAACCCACTAGGTATAGCGATGCATAAATACTCAGGAAAGAAAAGACTTATAATTGACCTATCCGCTCCTCACAATTCCTCTACTCCCAGCATTAACAATTTAATCTCTCATGAAGATTGTACTGTAGATAGGGCTAGTTTCCTGACCTTCTTCGCCATGCTCACTCTCAGCAAACAGAGGCCACAAACTCCGTGGATATTCGTCTCTGCACAGAGAAACAAAGCAGCTCTTGACAGCTTGCCAAGTATTCACTAGTCTGTTCACAGCTGGGAAAAGACTCCACCAATGTGTTGGGATGTGATGTAACAAAGCAGCATGCTCCATGTCCACAAACTCAAACATGTCCTTCAGAGTGTCCACTGCTGAAGTGATTCAATGTCTTAAATCACCAGTGACTCAATGTCCACTTTTACAGCGTTGCTTGCATATTTCACTGCATTATGCACGATGTGGGCTGGAGAGTTGGCAAATAAAATATTTTCATTCTCCTTTTTCAGGTTCTGGTATACAGATTTCTGCTGTAATTAACATTTGCATTGTCAGTGCAAAAATTCTTTTTTGCACAATTTACAAAATGCCTTTGTCATATGATTGACGAATCCAGTTGTAATTCGGTACTCTGTTTGGTACTTGCACTGTCTTTTTAGTTTTTTAGTGACGGGTTCACCAGCAACACTAGCCATCATGACACTTCGTGATTAAATCTTCGCCAATAAAACCGTGTGGAAGCATACATATACGCACAGACGCACGCACCAAAAAACATGACATCACTGTGGTTAACGTGATTGGACAGCTGCATAGATGCATTGCCACGGTATCTCAAACAACATGCCCAAAACTAGTACAGTATTCTTTTGCAACGCAAGACAGTGCAGCAGTACCATATACATAATTTTCCATCTGATGCTTGGGTTTTCAACGTTACCTGTAAAAATGTGCAAATGATGACCCGACAGTACCTCGATCGGGACGCGGGACAAAGCCCCTAATATCGGGACGATCCCGATATTATCGGGACATCTGGTCACCCTATTGGTAAATAACACTGGAGGTTATTATCCAGCACAATCTAATACACAAGTGATATTTAACACACTGGAATAATTATCCAACAATACAATGCAATTTAATAGGGTTTAACATTGAGAGGTAAATACCCAGTATAGCCTAATATAACCACTGCTCTCTATACCGCAAGCCGTGTTGCCTTAAGTGTTGTGTACGTTCTGTTGAAGTTTGGAAGAAATGAGCAGTGCTCACCCAAGCAGTCATTTTATACTGGGCAGCAGTGTGGAGTAGTGGTTAGGGCTCTGGATTCTGGACCGGAGGGTCGTGGGTTCAATCCCCGGTGGGGGGGACACTGCTGCTGTACCCTTGAGCAAGGTACTTTACCTAGATTGCTCCAGTAAAAACCCAACTGTATAAATGGGTAATTGTATGTAAAAATAATGTGATATCTTGTAACAATTGTAAGTCGCCCTGGATAAGGGCATCTGCTAAGAAATAAATAATAATAATAATAATACTGGTCTCACAGGACAAATCCCCCTTTGATATGCAATGCTATGAAATGTAAAGTGCTGCACATTGGGCATGACCATTTTCGGTAGAAAATGAATGGGAGAAAACAAAAGGGGAAAACATTTTAAAGGGCCTTGGGGTTACAGTTGACCATCTTGCCAATGTGAAAAGGCATTCACAGCAGAAGCGCAGCATAACCAGCAACACGTCATATATTTACAGCTTTGATTTCAGCAGCTGACAAACAGGAACAAAAGGGAATCGCAAAGAAATGATACTGAAACTGAGATCTCTTCACAAAGAGATGGCTGAACTCACCTCTCACAGTCAGTGACACAGGATCACTAGTTTTCTTCAGCCCCGTCCCTGCTGCCTCCCCTTCACACTGGTATCTCCCTGTGTCTCTCAGCCCTGCCGCTGGGATCCAGTGCTGATCCTGTGATCCAGCTCCTCTCAGATCCGTCCCCTCTTTGCTATAGTGGTACTGCAGCTGTGTGCCCTGTTTATTTATCTGAGCCCCACACTGCAGAGTCACAGCCTCTCCCTCCCACACTGGACTCACAGGGGTGAATGTCAGAGTGGGTTTGCTAAATAGCTCTGTGGAAAATACAACAAGACAAATACATCAGATCAGAGACAACTAAACAAGTTTAACATACAAGTGTGCTTGCCAGTGAAGACACAGTGTGACAGTGACAATGTAACGATATCAAACTAGTCAGCAAAGAGATTGATATAGGCACAGCGATTGAGCTAAAAGAATAATGACATCAGTCTCACCTGTTTTATTTGTTATTCAGGTCTCACATGTGCAGTGTTGAAAGGATTACATGTTACAGTAAACATGGTTTGTATGTTAAAGCATTACATGGAGTACAAACACAGTGTTAGAATTTAAACAATATAACACACAGTATGTAATGTTCTAACAGCAAACAAGGTCATGTATATATAATGACAAAAAGGCATTAGCCGCCTCCTGGAAAGGTGTGCAGTTCAGCTGATAGAGAGTCTCTACTGAGACCATTCCAGCCAACACTGCTGTAACAAAGAGAGAGACAATGGATGCAAATTGCTATTAATAAATGACTGGTGTGCAACCATTAGCTCTGTTTAAAACAAGCAATGAACTAATTTTGATTTCACCCAGTTACATGCTATACAATCTTACTGAATCATTCTTCTGCTTCTGATATCTTTATAATGTAAATTTAAAAAAGATATCAGTGCAGTAGCACAATGCGTTTATGAAAACAAGGCAATACAACTAAACAATCCTTTGTTGCAAAGTGTGTGTAACAAGTAACAGAATGCTCCTGTGCAGTTTTGACAGCAGCTCATGTTCTAGTACAGCTGCAGTACTGTACACTTGCTCTATCTTCAGTACATATTTGTGTCTTAAACCAGACCCAAAAATCATTTTACTTTTATTTTTAACAAAACCTCTAGTCACTAGTTGCAATATTATAACTAACAACAACAAACACAAATGACACTTCAGACTTATTTATTTATAACCTACAATCGTACAGACTGAAATACACAAAAGTAGACGTCAACATAAGAAAACGAATTCCAAACAAGCCTACATAGATGGCTTACAGTATTTTTTTTTTTTTAAACCAAACAAAAGATTGCAAAATACACATTTTATATGTGAAGTGTTCTAAATAAATGTACATTCTGGATGACAGAGTGCACCATTTTTAATAAAGTTTACAAATTATACACAAAACAGATATTCCCATTGTTTATTTCCATTTGGCTGCTGCTCGCTGGTGGGAGAGCCGTCTCCCTGTATGCTAGTAATTTCCATAACAATGAATTATGCTTCCATTCATTTCTTGATATTGTTAATATGCATTTTGATTAACAAGTTCTAGTTGTTGAGACAGGATGTGATGTACTTGACCTGCGACAATTTTAAACAAGAAATAACCTCATTAACTCAATTTCAAAGCATTAACAGATTGATTTTATTAACAAATGTCATTTGAAAATCACTTAACGCTCGTTACTACCTTATCCAAGAGGCTAATGGGCACTTTCGCCTTTCTTGCACTAACATGCGTTAAACAGTACCGTTTGTGCTATTGAGTATTTACATGCTGATGGAATTTAAAACAGACTTGAAAATTGTGGTGAAATGTAAAAAAATGCCTAAACACATCGAAACACCAGAAGAATATGCCTGTGACCATAAGGATTTTGTTGTGGAAGACAGCAAAGGGAAGAAGGTTTTTGTTAGATTATGTAAGTACTGTCGAGTTAATACATGACAGAAAAAACAAGAAAAAAATGAACAAAAATTTTAGAAAGTAACTGAAAACTATAATTTCATAAGTATATAAAAAAAGAAAGCCCCTCCCCAAAAAAATTATTTTGTTGTCAAAAATAGCTAAAAATAAGCAAAGGGAAGATTAAATTAATAAAAACGAAAAACAGAAGCCCTATTTATATGGAAGAAAAAACAGAGGGAAAAAATGTGTAAAACAATGTTTGGGTGGTGTATGTAAACGACTGCATGAAGAGAACATGGTAATATATTGCAAGGAAAGATGGAGGAAGAGATTTATATACAATCAATCAAAATAGTAGCCTAAAAGCAAGCAGACCCCAGAAAGGATTGTTAATAAAAACGAAAAATACAACTTGTTTCCTTTTATTGAGTGATGCTTGTTTACAGAAAGGGAACTGATTGAGCTGTAAAAAAAAATCACCCTGATCTGTTAGAATGAACCTACCTGTCACTGAACAACTGCACCTCTGCAGAGTCAACTGGAGGAGCTGTTAGAATTAACCTACCTCTCACTGACACCCGCACCTCTGCAGAGTCACTGGAGGAGCTTTATAATGAACCTCTATCAATGCAAGATAGTGCAGAGTCACTGGAGGAGCTGTTAGAATGAACCTCCCCACTGAAAGGCACCTCTGCAGAGTCACTGGAGGAGCTGTTAGAAAACCTACAACTGACACCCGCACCTCTGCAGAGTCACTGGAGGAGCTGTTTAGAATGAACCTAACTGACACCCGCACCTGTGCAGAGTCAAAAAATCAGGATCTGTTAGAATGAACCTACCTGTCACTGACACCCGCACCTCTGCAGAGTCACTGGAGGAGCTGTTAGAATGAACCTACCTCTCACTGACACCCGCACCTCTGCAGAGTCACTGGAGGAGCTGTTAGAATGAACCTACCTGTCACTGACACCCGCACCTCTGCAGAGTCACCAGAGAAAAGGGAGTGCCTCCACCACCCTCTACACTTGTAGAACCCCTCATCCCTGTTTGAAACACAATCCACATTCAGTGCTGTGCTGGACCCGGACTGTAACTTGTTATTATCTTTGTAAAAGTGAACCCAGTTTGCTGTATAACCACTGCGGATGAGACACCTCAGAGTCAGAGTGTCTCCCTCAAACACAGGCTGGGGTTCAGTCTGCAGGGTCACCCATTCATCTAAAAAGACAGAAAGAGTTCAGATCAGCAGGGCTGTGTGTGAATCAGCTTTGAGGAGTCTGCTTCTAGTGACACACACACACACACACACACACACACACACACACACTAGCAGGTAAGTTATGAAGTGTTTCATGTTCCACTGCAGACTGCACTACATGTACAAAATGAATCTCCGGTCCTCATTCGGGTCATGAAAGCTGACCAGCTGCTCATTGTTCCTTCATCTGCTGCATTTGTTTCTCCTGTTTCATTATCTCTTTTAGTTAGGAACAGATTACTGAAACCCAGGGACATCAATAACATGAAGGATCATTGAATAATATTGCAGTTTGTATGAGAAGAATTGAATCATATTATAATATAATATGAAAAGTTTGGAACAAAACACACACAAAACAAAACAAAGATTTGACCAAATAAATAGATAAACAAATCTTGTTCAAAAATATATTATTTTTAATTGATCCTTGCCTGGTTTTACTGCAGAGCACATGCCTATGATAATAATAAATGATATATCCTCTTTTAGAAAGTACCAGTATAAATTAAAAGTTACCGAGATCACAATACAAAACCATCGTTGACAGTTCAAACTCATTTACATTGATAACATACTGTTTTATTGATTCAATTACTAATTAATTATTCACTTGAACTAGGTGTAAAATAACAGAGCTGAATGCCCTCTTCCATATCAATGGATTTAAAAGACTTTTGAAATAGTATTTTGGAACAAAGCCCTCATGCCTAAAACAATTATGAAATGTTTAAACACTTGTGTAACTCATTATATCCTGTGACTGTCCAGAATACACCAACATTAACACAGCCCACAAAGACACAAAGAGAGACAGTAAACACATTCCTGGAAATAATTACACAGTTCACAGGACAGAATAAAGGGCTCAGGGACATCAATAACATGAAGGATTTGAATAATATTGCAGTTTGTAACTAGGAAGATGACATCATTTCCCCTTGGCTCATGGAATATGCTGGATCAATAAGGTGAGACCGACACAGAAGCCAGCTTTCAAGGCTGGAAAAAATGTTTCTTCCAAGGGAAAATAAAAAAAGGATATTTAATTATTTTAAGAAGACTAGAAGTCACCCTTAACTAAGGGAACACTTACAATTGTTACAAGATATCACATTATTTTTACATACAATTCCCATTTATACAGTTGGGTTTTTACTGGAAAATCTAGGAAATGAACTTGCAAAAGGCCAGAGAGGAACACTGGCCCAATGAAAGCAAGGTGTTAGTAAAGAATACAGGGTTTCCAGTACACAGGGAGAGCAGCCTATATAGATATATAGATGGAATAATATATATATATATATTTATATATATATATATATATATATATATATATATATATATATATCATGAATACAAAACCATGTATGGCAGCAAACTCATTTACATAAAAAACACTGTGTTTGATGCAAAATTCCTAGCTTTTACACCACTCTGAACCATGTTTCAATAGGCATGATGAATGACCTAATACAACTAAATACAAATCATCTCTTTGGATTAAAAATATATTTGGTGTAAAACGTAATTTTGAACAAAGCTGAGGACATTTAATTTTACTATAACCATTAAAATATTTAATATATAAAAATATAATACACTGTTAGCATTTTGGATGTTCACACTCATGAACAAAAACTCATAAATTATGTTAGTATAAAAGTATAATTAATATAGTATATACATTCCTGGAAATGAAAAGAAGTTTACCAGTTTTCAGGACAGTGATCTTTGGTGCATGGAATCAACCTCAAACATTTGAACCACTAGGAATTCTGTTTCATCCCTCAGTAAATAAGCCTGCAGCCTTGGCTCATGGAGGGATGGGTGTCACGGAGGTGAGACCGAACCCCCATCTGCCTCAAATCTGGAAAGAAAAGTTTTACTTCAATTTGGAAAATAACTCCAGAAGGACAGCGAATTACATTTAAGAAGACTAAAAGACAGAGCAACAAGAAGGAACACCTTTGCTTAGGGAGAACGGCAATGAGTCAGTGACCTTTGAACAGAGGAATTCCTGGTTAGAAAGGAAATTTTAACCACTGCAAAGAGCCACCTAGGTAAGAACACTTTTATTTGTGAACAGTTAAATCTTGTTAGTAAAATTATTTTATAAAATTTCCCCTTTAAAATAAAGGTTTAGCCTTTAAATGTTGAAAAGTTATAAATATTGTAATATTTATATATATATATATAATGTATATATTAAAAAATTATTTATTTTCATAACATTTGTAAATCTGGAAAAAAAAATACAAGATTTAAATTAAAAAACAATGTAGGTTTTGCAATCTTTCAAAACGGCAGAAGACTGATACAACGACCATGGATTGACCAACAGTATCTATGGAAGAACAAAACAAGGTAAGATTGTTATTTATTGATTGTTTTACAAAAACATTTATATATATGTTTAGTCGCATAGTTTTCAAGTGAGGACATTTTCTTTTACTATAACCATGTGAAAATATTTAATATAAAAAATATAATACACTGTTAGCATTATTATTTATTTCACTCATGAACAAAAATCCAGGGCAAATTATGTTTGTTAAAAGATAATTATTATTTATATATAAAAAATGAAAAAAAGTTTATACAGTTTTTTTTACTCCAAACAATCTTTGGCACCTTGCTCAAGGGTACAGCAGCAGTGTCCCAAACCTGGGATTGAACCCACTAGGCTCCTGTTTCAAGAGTCCAGAGCCCTAACCACTACTCCACACTGCTACCCATGTATTGTTATGTTGCAGGTCCCCCATATGTCATTCTAAATTATATATGGAAATACAAAGTACATGGTGTCATTTGCTCAAAAACTCCAGATTTAACTAAATTAGATATTATCCGATTCACCCAAATGACAAAACATTTTGGGTTAAAATCCTTGCTTTAAATCACACAATGAGTTTGTTTGGTGGTTTTTGATGGTAGAGACCTCATTGTTTACAAGCAAAAAAAAAAGTTTCTTTAACCACTGGACCAATCAGCCACCTTGTCACAGCTTCTAAACTATTTTTATTTTATTTGTCTTGATGTTAAATCTTGATTTCAAAATTAAATATTTTGAATTACGATATGTTTTTAAAAAATGGTTTAAGCCTTTAAATTTGTGAAACAGTTGCATTTGTAAATTGTAAGATTCAAAATTAATTTGAGTCCCAGTGCAAAAAAATTATTATTTTCACTAGGCAAATGTTAATCTGCTAAAAATGATTAAATATAGTCATATGTTTTTTTTTTATAAATGTATTTAATTTATTTAAGAATTATTATGTTTATGTATGTTTTAAAGAAAAATGGATTGATAAACAGTATCTAAGAGAAGAAAAAAACAACTTTTTTTGCTTTTATTGTATGTGTTTTCTTTTTTTGAGTTCCAAAAACATTTCACACATGTTTGTTCTGTTTTTTCAAATTTTAGTATTATTATTCTTTTTAGCAGACGGGTTATCCAGGGCAATTTACAATTGTTACAAGATATCACATTATTTTTACATACAACTACCCATTTATATAGTTGGGTTTTTACTGGAGCAATCTAGGTAAAGTACCTTGCTCAAGGGTACAGCAGTGTCCCCCACCTGGGATTGAACCCATGACCCTCCAGTTAAAAGTCCAGAGTCCTAACCACTACTCCACACTGCTAGTAATGTGATTTAATTAAAAAAATGAATGTAACTAAATGTGGCAGGGCAGGGCTGGAAATTAATGATTAAATCCCTCCCTGCCCAGGTTGATTGCGTCAGGTGGGAGCAATCAGTCAATTAATTATTCAATGATCACCCAGCCACCTGGTATAAAAGGAGGCCTCAGCCTCCCAGCAGGGGGAGAGTTCTAGAAGGAGAGGAAGTAAGTGTGTTTTTCTGTGTGTGCTGGGTGTTGGTTTTTGAATCCAGTGAAGGCAACGCCCAGCCTGGAAGGCTTATTTTGTTGTAAGTTTCGTTTTGTGTTTATTTTGTGTCTTAGAAACCTTTTTGTTTGGCCCCCGTGCTGGTTTATTTTGTATTTTTGGTGAATTAAAATCTTTATTTTGAACTTTTCACACTGTCTCTGAGTCTCAACCTCTGTCATCCTGTCACATTGTGACTTCCATTTTTTTGTTCTGCCCCCCCTCGCCCCCTTGTTGTATTATCTACCACACTTCCCATTCCTTTACCATGTTTGAGCACTCTTTTACCATGTTGTGCCGTGCACATACCATACTTCCATTTGCTTTACCATACAGTGACTGGCTTTGTTACACTTCACTTTGCTTTTACCATGAAACCACCATGAAAACACTGTGTTCCACGCTTCCCTGTCCTTTACCATGTGCTTCCCTGTTTCACCATGCATATAGCATGTTTTACAATACTCTCATTTACCTGGCTTTCAAACTCTGCTTTAACCATGAAATTATCACAAGACACCACCTCAAAATTATATTGTGAATTACGATCGAGTCTTCAAACGTGAAAATTTCACTCTATCTGTCCCCAAAGTAACTGGCTAATCAGCAGATTGTTTAATAAAGCACCAGCAATAATACTTACACATCAGTAAGGCGAGTTCACAAGCCTGCATTCTGTCTGGAGACACTCTCACAGTGCTGAGCTCAATGAAGAAACTTTACCCTATTAAATGACCACAGTGTTGTAGACATATAGCTTCCTGTGACACAACATAGCCATGTGATCTCATTTCGGAAAATATATTTTTTTGGCCTCCTCTAATTTCTTAGAAACGTTTTAAATACATATAAAAAAAGTCCTGTTCTCGTAAATAGAGCACAGACAGACACACACATTTTCCAGTTCCTACAGAGTACAGAACTATAGGAATGCCACTATAATTCTGTATAAATCTATACAATTTGTATATTGTTCAGTAAAAGTCTATAGGAATGTGACTGTGTATAATACACTTATATTGATTCATCTTGTCAATAGTACCTACACCTTCAAGCACAAACTAGCTACTAAGCTTTATATATGAATTATGTAAAGATGTCTTCTGTACTGTAGTCTAGTCACATGAAGAGAGCTACAATGTATCAGCATATAATTATCAATAGAATTATTTAGTTGCAATATAAAACATATATAGTCAAGAGATTTGTTACATATTCTAGTCTGTAGAATGATATAGTGATTGTTGTAGATTTCTAAAATTCAGCTATAAATCTGTCTGTGCATTTCTATTTCCTCTCCACACTAAGCAGTTTATTAGTAAGGCTGGACCAATTCACACAGGGGACTTATAATGAGATCCTCCTCATTGGTCAATGCAATGCATGTTTAAACAATGAAATCTGTTAATCAATGCTTTTAAAAAGCAGGAGAGAGAGGGCAGGGTTGGATGGAAAGATGTTTCCTAGCAGTTAGGATTCTGTGACTTTAAAATGAGACAATGAGAGCGAGCCTCTTCCTGTCCGCAGAGCAGCAGAGGCCACTGAGCTGCTGCACAGCATTGAGTCCAGTGAAGGGCTTCAGGGGCTGCGGTTGAGTGATAGGAAGTGCTGGAGGATGAACACACAGCAGGGCAAGAAATAACAGATACTTTATATTATTATTTAGAGGAGATGTTAATGTTAAGGTCTTGAATCCCTGTGAACGGGGCAGGACATCCCTGGACAAGAGATGCTGAAACTTAGAGGAGTCAGAAAGCTTGAACTTGCACAGCTTTAGAGGATGAATGAAATACTGAGGTGGGTTTCTTTAACAGTGCTGTAGAAAAGCTTCTTACATGCAGAGCTTCTGAGTTAAAGTTTAGTGAACAGGGCCCTTCAGCTAGACAAACCCTCCCCCTCACCATGACACACTACAGCAGAAAACAGTGCTGCAGATAAGAGGCACACCGTCACCAAAAATATTTGGGATTTTTTTTATAGCCCTGGAAAAACAGACCCTGTCACGTAAACAGAAAGCGACCGAAGAAGCTTACTGGTGCACTCCAGAATGACTGATTCTTGTCCCGTTTGTGTAAACATTCAAAAATAATAACAGAGCAGCATTCTTCCTTACAGTATTACAATTGTAGTGATTCAAAATTGGCTCTTTTTGAGTTCCGATGCCACCTTTAAATGTAAACATGAATTTCTCTTTTCTACTTTCACCTGAGGAAGAGATCTCTGAGTTCTTGAAAGCTTGTAATTCATAATTGTTTAGTTAGTCCAATAAAAGGTATCACCGCTCCTTCTCTTTGTCTGGAAAGACTACAAAAAGTCCTGGTTATCCCAGGTGAAGGAGCGTCTACATGAGGGGAGACACACTAAATAATATACTACTAAGAGCAAGATTCTCCTAACATATTACAACACAAAATAGAATAAAATATAGGTTCTTGGGTTATAATAAAATATAGGCTTTTGGGCTATATATTGATTTGAAGCTATTCATACAAATCAAGGGATTGATATTTTAACCTGTTCTTAGGCAGATCAAAGAGAGAACTTGGCTTAGAATTTCAAGTGGGTTCAGAGCTCTTACGAACACCCCAACTCCTCTCCCTCTGAGCTTGAAGCCTCAGAAACTGGGGGTGTATCTGGATTATGAGGAAGGTCAGGTGTCATTTTACAATGTGGAGACCAGATCTCACATCTTCACTTTCAATGACACCTTCACTGAGAAAATCTACCCATTTTTCAGTCCGGGTCTCTTTGAGCAGAAAAATGAAGCCCCATTGATCATCTATCCTGTCAGTGATCGAGACTGAATACGGTTCCCTTGGAATAATGATGTTTTGATTGATTGTTTTTCTTTATTTTTTTTTACCTTCCTACCTGTGTCTCTTTCAGTGACTGCGATTCTCTAAGGTGATTTCAGTCAAATATATATTACTTTGGACATGTTTAACTGATTTTAATGTAATTCAAAGGTTTTTTAAATTCTTCCCATATTCATAAAATTAATAAAGTATTCATAAAATACTGATCGTACTTACCATGTTTAAAATATCACAAGAAACACATTACTTTTGTTGCCCATGTCACAGGGAATATTTTTTTTTCTAATTTATTCCCATTACTTTAGATTTTTTTAAATTTTATTCACACATCATTGGTAATTACACCAGTAATTAATTTTACTCTTTTACTCAGCAACATTTTCCAGGAGAAAGAGATTTTTAAATAAAAGAAACATACTCAAGTAAACTAACTTAATAATAAAGAGAATTTAATGTGTTAGAAGAGCTGTGCTGTGCTCCCGGTGGCACATCCAGTAAAAGCAATTAACGTGAGTGCAGGATGCGCTCTGTAGTCTGGACGTCGCCGGTTCGAGTCCAGGTTATTCCTTTGCCGACCGAGGACGGGAGCTCCCAGGGGGTGGTGCACAACTGGCCGAGCGCCACCCGGGGGAGGGAGGGTTAGGTCGGGCAGCAGTGTGGAGTACTGGTTAGGGGCTCTGGACTCTTGACTGGAGGGTCTGGGTTCAATCCCGGTGGGGACACTGCTGCTGTACCATTGAGCAAGGTACTTTACCTAGATTGCTCCAGTAAAAAAAAACCAACTGTATAAATGGGGAATTGTATGTAAAAATTATGTGATATCTTGTAACAATTGTAAATTGCCCTGGATAAGGGCGTCAGCTAATAAATTAATAATAATAATTAGGTCAGCCAGGGTGTCCTTGGCTCACCGCACACCAGCGACCCCTGTAGTCTGGCCGGCTTGCCTTTAAGCTGCCCGAGAGCTGCATTGTCCTCTGACGCTGTAGCTCTTGGGTGAGTCTGCAGTGTGAAAAAAAGCAGTCGGCTGATGGCACACGCTTCGGAGGACAGCGTGTGTTCGTCTTCGCCCTCCCGAGTCAGCGCAGGGGTGGTAGCGGTGAGCTGAGCATAATAAAATAATTGGCCATTCCAAATTGGGAGAAAATAATACAAAATAATTGGCAACGACTAAATTTATAAAAAAAGAAGAGCTGTGCAAAGCTTACAGTGTCTATATAAGACCTATTACAAATCCGACCACAGAAAAACGACATCTTAAAACAAGTAGACATGCATATATCAAAAGCACAAGCTAACAAAACAAAATAGAAAGTTAACCGAAGGTTCTAAAAAGAAAGAATGAAACGGCACGTCCCAACTGCACCTCAGCAAGGTAAAAACAATCCTCTTCATGAGCTACAAACTCCCTTTTAAATGTTACCGGCTATCCTCAACAGGAAGGAAAGAATCGGCCCCAAACTATGGCAAGCCAAAAGGGACAACAACGCTAAAAGCGTAGCAGTAAATATCAAGGCAAGTATAGGCAAAGCAATAGCATTAACAATGAGCTACTGTACTGCTAAACAGATTCATTTAGAAAAACTTAACTAACATATATATTAGTTAAAAAAAACTTTTTTATTTTCAATAGAAATATTTGACAATAATTGTAGAATATAGAACATAGAATATAGCCTGGCCAGGCAGTCAGCACTTCACTTAAGAATGACACAGTAATGTGCTTCTTACAGCACACCGTACAGCAGTCCCACATGTGTATTGTTTTATTTATTTTTTCACATTTTGACCACTTAAATTTTTTAATTGCCTCAAGATGGCTTCCCATGTCCCTGCATGGACTTCTCAGAACTACATTTCCCATCATCCTCCTGCTCACTGGTAAATCCAACTCAGTTACATATTGCAATTTAAAAGTTTAAAAAAGTGGTCAAAATGTAAAAAAAAAAAATAAACCAACACACACCTTACGAAAACAGTTGTAGCAACAGTTGTAGAAACATGTAACACAATAGAATAAAAAGGTCCTTATATACCCTTTAAATCACTTGTGCTATATAGCCCAATTTATACCCTGTGCACCAATACACACACACACCAGCAATAACACACCACATAAAACATGAAACACAAACTATACACAGGAGCGGGGCACCGCACCACGACATGTACGGTGTAATAATATGACATTGCAAACTGTGGAGGAGTCCTTGTGTGTTCATAGTGCAAACAGTGTTGTAATTGACAGACGTCTACACGTGGATGGCTGAAGTGTGCAATTGAAGAATGCAACAGACCGCTTACAGTCCTGCAACGTGGTGCCACTGTGTGCACAGCAGCGCATTCACCTTTTCAAATGTAAAGAAACCGGTCTGATGGAGGGTTTGTGCTGCTGAATTACACTTAGCACAATACAAGTGTTAACAACAAAATAAATGTACGAAGCACCTAATTTACAAACTAAGGATCATTGTTAAAAAGATGTAATCCTCTAGCATTGATTCAGTTGAACAGAAATGGTTGCTATTTCTTTTTTACTAAGAAGGACTAACGTATGTTCCTCCACTGCGCCCTCTGGAGCAGCCTGGTAAATTTAATGAAACATATCTACTGCCTTTGATCCCAGACAGCTGACAAAAAACACATGAGAAACAAACTATTGCAGGAAATGTCTGACAAAAGGCATACAGTAACCCATTGTTATGCCATGCGTCCGTAAGAAATCTCACTGTATGATTCAATGTTGGAGTGGCAGTGGGTCGGGTGCTGTTTCTGTTTTTCCTATCTCTGGCATCTACTGCACAGTGAAAGAGGAAAATAAACTCAAACATATTATTACACTACCAGAAAGATCAGCTCAGGGATTACACACATGAGACAGAAACAGAAACCATGTGAAAAAAAAGAGGAAGCCCAAACACAATTGTATAACTATTACCAGTGCTGGGAAGGAGCTCACACCAAGTCAAACCTTACATGTCTCATAAACCAGGAAAAAGCAAGTTCACCAAAGAATACTTTTACAAGCAACAGCCTGAACAAACCGATAGAAATATCTCTGTAAAATGTACATTATCCCTGAGAAGTAGTAAGTGACTGTAACTAGCTGCAATGTATTTAAAAAACTTGTAGCTTTAATCAATGACTTTTTAAATGTAACTTCCCCAACACTGCCTATACTGCGTACATATATGGCAATAGAGGAAGCAGCAGCTGTCTGCTTAATGAAAGTAAAGAATTATTCAATATGTAAAGATTTCTGTAGCCCAGAGTAAAAGCTTCAGAATTCTTCTCAGACTGGAACTTACAGTAATAATATGTCACCCATTCACCCAGTGAACTCAAAACAACAAGACAGTAAAGAGTGCAAGATAAGATATGCCACGTCATCCTGCTTTGTACAAACTGCTGCTGCAAGAACAGGAAACAGGAAATCTTGTGCTTGCAATCCGAAAGAAACTTAACAAACCCTCCAAGATTATGCTGAAGTACAGGAGGTAAGCCCGTTAGTGTTATAATAATGATATTTTTGAGTGTTTAATATTGAGACTTGTTCAAATAATGACTGATAGTGGATTTCCTGTAACAGCGCTAACCTCAACGATGGTTCGGCCCTATCTGTTGTGTCTGTCATAAATAACTGTTTAAATAAGTAAAGGTTACCGTTTTCGGGTAAAACTGATTTTCACCGATACTCCCTGTCGATGTCCCACTTCAGGTTAACTCTGTTTATTTTAAAACCGACAGGTCGAATGTAATCTTTTTTTTAAATTAAGAATGCACGCGAGGCTGCTTTCAATTGATGAAAAGGGAGTTTTGAAGTCATTAGATTGGATGTTCCTGTTTTAAGTCTGATGTACAAAGTTAGTTTGTGATTTACAAGGTTTAAGGAGATGGGTAACAGCCATCCTTAATCTTTTAAGGTCTAGCAAGTGTGTGTGTGTGTATGTGTGTGTGTGTGTATGTGTGTGTGTGTGTGTGTGTGTGTGTGTGTGTGTGTGTGTGTGTGTATGTGTGTGTGTGTGTGTATGTATATATGTGTGTGTGTATGTATATGTGTGTGTGTGTGTGTGTGTGTGTGTGTGTGTGTGTGTATGTGTATGTGTGTGTGTGTGTATGTGTGTGTGTGTGTGTGTGTGTGTGTGTGTGTGTGTGTGTATGTATGTGTGTGTGTGTGTATGTATGTGTGTGTGTGTGTGTGTGTGTGTGTGTGTGTGTGTATGTGTGTGTATGTATGTGTGTGTGTGTGTGTGTGTATGTGTGTGTGTGTGTGTGTATGTATGTGTGTGTGTGTGTGTGTGTGGGTGTGGTAGTCTTTAAGAACAGCCTGCAGAGACAGGTACCTACTGTGCACAAGAGGTGTGTTCTGGCAGTTATTTGGAAATAATAAAACATGGAAACGCATTGTAGCAGGGCCAGAGCTAGCTCAAGTGGTGCACTAACAGAGATGATACAAAATAATACAGTCATTTTAATTCTCTTTGCCAGAGCGAAATATAGACACAAAATATGATCTATGCTTTGTGGTATAGAATTGTTCAAATTATTTCTCCTCTGTTTGTGAAAATGGACACATCCTTTGAAGTTTTTCTGCATTTGCTTTTGGTTTCTGTTTTTCTAATAAAGTGAACTTTTTTGGTTTATGGGAATCTCACTTTTTTAACTTCATTATTTGCTTGCCCTGTGCTTCTGTGTAGCTTTTTAATCCATCTGTATGCCCCACTTATTTTTACACATATCTCTCTGATCCCTTATCAAATTTTCAGGGGAAGTTGATAATTCTTATTTTGTGTTACTCTATAAATACTGTTGATATGTTACTGACAAAAAAGAGATTATTTGTTAGATTTATTAATCTATTTCGCATATTCTAAATGTGATAGCAGTGCCTTGAGTTCAGAGGAATCACATTGTGCTACAGCAAGCAACTCAGCCCGTCAATCACAAATCAATTATTTTGTCAGCGACGATGCTGCACTGATTCTGGTCCAGTAATAACACATTATTTTACAGCGCCAGTCCTATCAGTGCGCTGGTGCTGTAGGTGTAAAGGGTTAGCTCCAGTAATAACACATTATTTTACAGCGCCAGTCCCATCAGTGCGCGCTGGTGCTGTAGGTGTAAAGGGTTAGCTCCAGTAATAACATTATTTTACAGCGCCAGTCCTATCAGTGCGCTGGTGCTGTAGGTGTAAAGGGTTAGCTCCAGTAATAACACATTATTTTACAGCGCCAGTCCTACCAGTGCACTGGTGCTGTAGGTGTAAAGGGTTAGCTCCAGTAATAACACATTATTTTACAGCGCCAGTCCTATCAGTGCGCTGGTGCTGTAGGTGTAAAGGGTTAGCTCCAGTAATAACACATTATTTTACAGCGCCAGTCCTATCAGTGCACTGGTGCTGTAGATGTAAAGGGTTAGCTCCAGTAATAACACATTATTTTACAGCCCAGTCCTATCAGTGCGCTGGTGCTGTAGGTGTAAAGGTTAGCTCCAGTAATAACACATTATTTTACAGCGCCAGTCCTATCAGTGCACTGGTGCTGTAGGTGTAAAGGTTAGCTCCAGTAATAACATTATTTTACAGCGCCAGTCCTATCAGTGTGCTGGTGCTGTAGGTGTAAAGGGTTAGCTCCAGTAATTTCACATTTTGTTCCCTGTTTTTCCCATTGCTATGGTATATACTGTAGATTACCATGGTTTGCATGTCTTTTTAACTCTTCATAGCCCAGTGGCAACTACAGTTGCAAGTCAGATGTTTCTTTTTTTCTAAGTGGAGACATGTGTTGGTGGACAATGCCAGTTCCATGAATACTTAAACCTTTTCTATCTCTGTGAACGGCAAGGTCTGTAGGAGACAAACACCACACCTTATATTGGCCAGTGATGTGATGCTGCACTCCACGGCGTGTGAGGCTGTCCTGACTGCCCATTGGGAACTGCTAGCCTCAAAATCTGTGATCGCACAAAAGGAAAAAAATAAATAATTACATTTGATTTCCAACATGTTTACAATAAAGAATTTGTAATTTCAATTACTATGGTTAAAATGCTTTAACATACCGCTCAGAGTTTTACAATGCTTACCAATGTGCTGCATCACACTTTGCTGTGCTTCTACTATGAGAAACATTTATGAGGGTGGTGTACAGCAACGGACAGTGCTCCATCATTGCAGGTGTGTGTATTGGGGTTAAGTTTCTAAACCTATGATTTGTCATTTTTATAAAGGTTTACTGTCGTAAACAGAACTAGGTGAATCAAAGCTCTGGGAGGGATTCCTGTGTGTGAAAGCTCAGTAATGGATGGTAGCAGGACGATGCCTGAAGTATACTTGACTTCCCTATGCAGTGTCTGTCTACCCTCTGCTTACATTACACTATGGTACAGCTGAAATGTGTTTCCTTTTTCAGATCGCACAAGAACTAAGATGTCCTCAGAAAGATGTAAGACTGGTAGGTGCTTGCCACTATGCCACTTTTACACATTTCAACCAAAGAACTAGTTTGTAACCAGGTTCCTTCTATCAGATAAGAAACCAAAGTGCAATGGGCAGCGTACACCTTTGTGGAGGAACACAGATGAAGCTGGTAGTTCCCATCCCTGATAGCTATTGGAAGACTGTGTGCTGATGATGTGTTAGGAAATGTGGGTGATCCCTTCATCGACTGTGGCTGGGAGTTCCCAGGGGGCTGCACACAATTGGCCGGGCGCCGGTGGGATTGGGCGGGTTGATGCGGCTGGGCGATCCTTGCCTCACTGCGCACCAGTGACTCCTGTGGCTGGCTGGGTGCCTGCGGGCTGGCAGTGCTGTCATTCAGACCTGCGTTTGTCCTCTGATGAGACAGGTCTAGTGGCTTCACTGTGGGCTTGCAGTAAAAAAGCAGATGGCTTGACAGCACACACGCTTTCGAGGACGCGAGTGCTCGCCTTCGCCTCCCGAGTTGGTGCGGGGTTGCAGCGGTGAGCCAGGTTGAATAATAATTGCATAATAATTCCAAATTGGGTATAAAAATGGGGGGGGAATTTATAATAATAATAATAATAATAATAATAATAGTAGAACTAAAATGTATTGTTATTATTATTTAGTAACAGTAGTATTTAAAGGTTTGTTATAAGTAGTGACAGTAGTATACTAGTATTAAAAGGTATTTTATTTTTGTTATTAGTAATAGTTGTTGCAGTATTAAAAGGTTATTTTTTGTTTTAATATATTAACCCTTCTCCCTCCCCTTCTCCTCTGACTGTCTCCTCCCCCTCTCTCTCTTTATCCTCCTCTCTCATTCCCCTCCCACTTCCTTTTTCTATCCCTAACCCACTCTCTTCCTCTCTCTCCCACACCATCTCCCCATTGCCTAACCCCTCCCCTCCCTCTGCCAATCTCTCCCCCATCTCCTCATTCCTTATTCCCATCCTCTCCCCTCACCCTTTCTCTCCCTTCACACTCTGCCTTCCCCCTCCCTCCCCTCTCCTTCACTAAACTCTACCTCTCCCCCATTACAGAATTGCATTTTGTTGACGAGAACCGTGGGTTGCTGATTCAGCAAGTATCCAGCGTAGCGCCAATTCTCGACTCCCTGCTCGACCAGACGTTGCTCAGTTACGAGGAATATGACGAGATTTTGGCAGAAAAGACTTCGGCGGCGCAAATGAGAATGTTATACAAGTTCACCCGGGCGTGGGGGGATGCCGAGAAGGACGTCTTCATGGAAATCCTGAGAGAGAAACAGCCATGCCTGAATGTTCTTCACACTTCCAGTGAGTGGATTCTCTCTCTCTCTCTCTCTCTCTAAATACATTTATTGACAATATCAATCATCTGTTGTCTTCCTCCACCACTGTTCATTGATTCTGTAGTAGGTCACAAGGACTATTAAACAGGTATACATATGTTCCTGCAAGTGTATGTAAACTATGAGAAATGACAGCCCATTAAAAAGCATTGTTAGTACTTGTATACTTGTATAGCTGAGTATTTTTTTAATTGTATTTCTTTTTTTCAGAGCACAGTGAGGGTGAGGTGAAAAATAAAATTCAGACAGGTAGGTGGCTTCTCAAATGCCTAAACAACCCAGCATCCCAGAATGTAGTTTCTTAGTTAGCTGTGAGATTATTTGTTTATTAATCTCTTTAGACACATTCTTGATTATTTACTCTTTTATTTAGTTTTTAAATATCGGGATGTTTTGAAAGAGTTTTTGTGTCTTTCTTCTTCAGTCATCATGGGAGTCGAGTGCAACCTTTATTTTTCATTCATGTAGTTATTTATTTTTTGCATAAAACATAGAAAAAATAACATGAAATAAAATAAATGTGTATATTTCATTGTATTTTTAAATTATGCATTGTGATTTACATTTCTACAGATTATAAAAAAAATACTGAAAACAGATATAAAAAGACAAAAGACTACAACGCCCTTCAAGGAGAAAGGGTGGATTTAAGAAAGCGCTACACAAGACTGCAAATGCTGAACAAACATTGCCAGGAAAAGGAAAAGGAACTTCAACTGAAATCAAGAGGAGAGGAATACATGGAGCAGATGAAGAGACATAAAGATGAAGACACATGCATTGAAATAAAAGATTTGTTTGCTTCACACAAGAAAGATGAAGAAGAACCAGTGACTGTTGTACTGCATGGACCAGCCGGGATTGGAAAGACATTCACAGTCAACAAAATTATGATGGACTGGGCTTCAAACAACCTCTTCGATGGCAGATTTGATTATGTTTTCCATTTCAACTGTCGAGAACTCAACACATGCACAGATGACGTTAGCTTGGTTGATTTGATTTTGAACAGTGCTGAAGAGTTGCAGCCGGCTATTGAAGAGATACTGGCCCATCCAGAAAAACTTCTGTTCATTATTGATGGTTTTGATGAACTGAAGTTCTCTGGATCAAGTAAATGTTGGTGTAGCCAGAGACTGAAATACAAGACATCCAGTTGAAATCACATTATGTCGCTTGCTTAAGAAGAAAATTCTTTCCAAGTCTAAACTGTTAATCACAACAAGAGCAACAGCTTTAGAGAATCTTGGCAGGATTGTGGATGTTGAGCGCTGTGTAGAAATACTTGGTTTTTCAGAAGGAGAAATAAAGGAATATGTTTCAAAATTTTATCAAAACGAGCAGCAAGCTTCAGTCGTTTTTAACTACATTGCAGAAAACGAAGCAGTGTTTTCAATGTGCTTTGTTCCAGTTGTTTGTTGGATTGTTTGTTCAGTGATGAAAGATCACGTAAGTCATGAAGAAAGTCTTGCAAAGAAATTGAAAACAACCACTCAGATTTTTGCTCATTTTGTAAATAAATTATTGAAACATCATGGCGCTAGTGAAGACTCACAAATTCTTCAGCAAGTTGGTTCATTGGCATTACAGGGAGTTATCAAAAAGCAAGTGCTATTTGAGAAACAGGATCTGGTAGAGCTATCTTTAGATCCAGCTCAGTGTAGATCTACTTTTTTCAGCGAAGTCATTATTAAGCAGGAGCTGGATAAGAAGTCCATGTACCATTTCTTCCATTTAAGCATTCAAGAGTTATTTGCTGCCTTCTTTTGTGTTACAAGCAAAGATGACAAAGTTGTAGAAAACATGTTGAAGGAGTCAAT
Organism: Huso huso; assembly: GCA_036884735.1. Classification (NCBI taxonomy): domain Eukaryota; kingdom Metazoa; phylum Chordata; class Actinopteri; order Acipenseriformes; family Acipenseridae; genus Huso; species Huso huso. The sequence goes on along the minus strand of CM072699.1, from coordinate 79,485 downwards.
GACTACAGAGAGAGATCACCTTGTACATGTCGTTCGCTTTCTGTTTGGACTGTCGAACGTGAAAACTCTAAAAATGATTCAAGACAACTTCACTAAGCCTTCATCTGTCCTGAGAACACAGTTAGAAAAATGGATTCCACAAGCTGTGTGTTCTTACAAGGATAAACCCCGTTATTTTGTTGAACTGTTGAACTGCTTTTATGAGACCCAGGATGAGGAGTTTGTTAAATGTGCAATGAAAAACATCAACACAGTTAACATGAGAGACTGCCATTTAAATAAAAGTGCTTGCCTGGCGATTAGGTACTGTATTGAACAAAGCGATCAGGTGGATAAGCTAGATGCATTTAGATGCTTTTTGAAAGAAGAAGAAGTGAAGGTCCTTTTAGGAGTGCTTCCTAAATGTCAGTCTATATTGTAAGTATTGAAATATACAGATACAGTATTATTACCTTTTGTAGATGTGACTATTATTATTATTTATTTATAAGCAGACACCCTTATCCAGGGCGACTTACAATTGTTACAAGATATCACATTAATTTTACATACAATTACCCATTTATGCAGTTGGGTTTTTACTGGAGCAATCTAGGTAAAGTACCTTGCTCAAGGGTACAGCAGCATTGTCCTCCACTGGGGATTGAACCCACAACCCTCTGGTCAAGAGTCCAGAGCCCTAACCACTACTCCACACTGCTGCCCTGACTTTAAAATGTTAAGTACAAGTGAATACAAAAATAGATTTTAGTTTGTTGCTCAGGAACAATACCATCTATTTGTTCACACTTTCTGCACAGCTGTAGTAAATCCAATACTTTTTGTGAACCTTTTCTTTCATACCAGCAAAACCTTCAACCTTGTTAAACATTTCTAATGACCAGTATGTCACATAGAATGTTTTTTTATATCTACGGTATGATACAAGATTAGTATGTTTTGTAATTTTTGTGCCTTTTGCTGAACACTACAGGTTAGATGCTGGGGACCTGACAACAAACGCAACATTGGAAATCTGTGAAACCCTGTCTGCACAGTGCTTTTCAGACTACATTAACCTGGGCATAGATGAGTCATCAGGAAGAATTAATTTATTCTTGGGAATGAGCAAAGAATACACATTCTCCAGGTAGAAACATGTTTTGTCCTTTATTACAAAACGCATCTGAACTTTTAAAAAGGTTGTATGTACTATACGTCTGCATTGATAGCAAATAAACAGAAATATCCAATATTCTGTGGCTTCAATATCAATGTACTTATTTTTGTTATTTTACATATGGACACTATTGTTAGATTTCCAAAATAATATTAGGTATTTTGATCTAGCTGCTTGCCAACCAGTATAAATTTAATCTGATTAAGCCGATGTAGATTTCAGTTTTTTCAGTGCTACAAGAGTGGCTGTTTCATTACTGGGACACAAAGTGCTTGATTTTGAAGCTGTGTGAAGCGCAAAGTTCTTTACTGTAGTGTGGAATTGCTCGATCCCCTTTGAGTTGTGATTTTGCATTGGCTTTATTTCCCTGAACATTATACAAAAAGTGCAGCGGGGAAAGTACGTCAATCTGAAAAATGCTCTTCTTATAGATTGTATGGCATTGGATTAGAAGCTCGGGACATCTGCTTCAAGATTATCCCAAAATATAAATTCAAAAAAATAGACCTAAACTTTTATGGTTTCAAACTTGGAGAAGAATCAACAAAGCACCTAACTGAAATACTGAAGGGTTCAGTGAACAATCTTGAATATCTAAGGTATGTGAAAGTTTTATTTTATTAATTAATATCTTTATGTATACATTTTTTATTAGGAATTGACAGGGATGTGAACTATAAATAATTGTATCTACATGTGTATTAATATTGCACATATATAGCTTTTGGTATTGGCACTAAATTATTGCGTACTGTATTTTAGTAAGATTGAATTTGTAAATCGCAAATCTGTACCACATGGGCTGTATGAAAGTTGGCTATATTGTATATAGCAATGTATTTATGTGCAAATAGATAAGATCAAGAAAAATCCAATAGAAGAAAGTCTTTGTCCTGTAAGATTTAACTTCCAGTAGATGCAGTGGTAAAATCGTAGTGTAAAGATTCAGGGGTAGATGTACTAAAGTGTTGCAGCTGTTGCAAACCAGTTTCAAACGAGTCGGAAGTCTAGACATGCACAATGCTGTTAGCGACTTTTTATAGAATGATTTGCTTTGAATTCAAAATGGATTTCCTCATTTTAATATAATATCAAAGGCATTTGAATCCACAGAGTGAATCACTAATCAGTAGTTACAATAAATTCAAGCTTTATTTTCAATTACGTGCCTCTATTACAAGTCTGAAGAGTAATCTGAAGGACCCACCAATTCTCTTAAATTCTAGAAAAATGGAGCATTCCATTTCACACTGAGGTTGTTCACTTTTTCATGACCCACACTGCCACAGCAACCAGTTCGATATACACACAGCTACCACAAGTGTTCTCGGTATGTGACTGTGACCGGGTGTTACGTCACATGCATGGATAGCCGCTGTTTACCAAGTACAGAGAGACAACTGGGGTGGAGTTGAAACGCCGCACAGGCGTGCAGGATTTATTAATACAAACAGAAACGAAATAAAAAGGTGGTCATGTGACGTTACCAGCCATGGTAACGCACAGAGGACACATACAGCAAGCTGTACAAAAAGTCAAAATAAAACACAATACAAAAAAACTACAAATAAAAAGGTGCCCCCCAGAGGACGAGCGCTAGCCTTTTAAAATGAGGTGTCCCGCCCCAGGAACCGGGCTACACCCAGAACCCTCGCTATACATCACATGGGATCACTATCCCTAACTAACCTACTCATGAGCCGGTATTCATACAACGACTGTGCTGCTTCATACGGCCTTGGCTGGGCATTGCCTTCACAAGCACCGCTTGCAGTCTCAGGGTTGCGTGAGCTGTCGCTCCTGCAGCGCGACCCTCTCCTCCCGAGTATCGCCACTCCCTCTGGCATGGCGCAGTCGCCCGAGCCGCCTCCAGCGGATGCTTTTGAACTGACGGACACTCGATCAAGACCCGCCCACCTGCTGATTGTGGTCCAGCACAGCCAATCACTTGCTGCCCTTCCCCTCAACCAAGCATAGCAGGCAGCAAGTCTCAATCGAGCGCCCGTCTGGAAACTTAAATGTAATTTAACAAATCAACTCCAAAACGACATACAATAAACCCATTTCCCCATACAAATGATATCAACACTCAATACACATGCAGGGCAATCGCCCTGCTACACACATGTAGTTTATACTTAAATACAATCAAAAGAAAATAACATTCAAATTCCTATGTTGCTACCATGGTAAAGTTATCTCAATATCCTCAGCAAGAATTCGGGTCGAGGGCTCCCGAGTGGCGCATCAAGTAAAGGCACTCCACGTGGTATGCAGGATGCGCTCTATAGCCTGGACATCGCGAGTTCGAGTCCAGGCTATTCCTTTGCCGACTGAGGACGTGAGTTTCTAGGGGCAGCGCAATTGGCTGAGCGCCACCCAGGGGGGGAGGGAGGGTGGGTGGGTGGGTTAGGCTCACCGCGCACCAGCGACCCCTGTAGTCTGGCCAGGCACCTGCGGGCTTGCCTGCAAGCCCGAGAGCTGTGTTGTTCTCCAACGCTGTAGCTCTTGGGTGGCTGCATGGTGAGTCCGCAGTGTGAAAAAAAAGCAGTCGGCTGACGGCACACGCTTCGGAGGACAGTGTGTGTTCATCTTTGCCCTCTCGAGTCGGCGCAGGGGTGGTAGCGGTGAGCTGAGCATAATAAAATAATTGGTGATTCCAAATTGGGAGAAAATAATAAAAATAATTGGCAACGACTAAATTTATATAAAAAAAAAAAAGAATTGGTTGGTCAAAAAACGCCTCCTTTCAGTACCATTGTTTTGAAAACCATAAGTGGGTTGAATACTGTTAAAAAAAATGCAGCCTTTTGTTTTGCATGCAAACATTTCAGGTCAAAACAGCAGATTAACATAGATGCATTGTTTAATCGTGGCTTTAACAACTGGAAAAGAGCTCTTGATTCTCTGAGAGCGTGAAAAGGCAGCAGTGCACAAGGCCAGCATGTTGGCATGGGCAGCCTTCAGAGATAGTAAGGTGCATGGTGATGTAGAGCAGCAGTTACAACCAGCAAATGAAAATGAAATCAGAGAAAGACACGAGTATCTCCGATGCATCGTTGGTGTCACACTATTTCTCGGAAAACAAGGAATACCATTTAGAGGTTGTGACGAAACAGAATGTAGCCAAAGTAGAGGACATTTTGTGGAGTGCTTCAATTTACTGACACAATGACCCCTTTCTTCAAAATTACAAAGCGCCATCCAAAACTAGCTATCTTTCCCCTTCGTCTCAGAATGAGATTATTCAGTGCTGTTCAAAACAAGTAACATCCAGCATAGTCAATGAATTGAAGACATCAGGAATGTATGCGATAATGGCAGATGAAGCAAGGGACACACATAAGGAGCAGTTAGCACTCTGAGGACGATATGGGATTTAAAACCATTTAATGCAGAAGCAATCACCGAATCGGTACAGCACAGACTAATTAACGGATTAGATGATCTTCAATGTGTGGCACAGACATATGATGGTGCATCTGTTATGAGTGGAGCAAGCGGTGGTGCTCAAGCTAAGTTTCAGAAATACCACCCAGAAGCAGTCTATGTCCATTGTTGTGCACGTGAACTCAACCTGGTGTTATGCCACACTTGTAAAGCAATCAAAGAAGCTACTGAGTTTTATTTAGTATATTAGAATATATGTACACCTTCTTTAATGTTTCCCTAATAAATCACAGAAGTTTCGCTGATGTTCAGGCTCAACGTGGATTAAAGCAAAGTGAACTGGTACAGCTCTCAGGTACTTGTTGGTCTTGCCAGGTATATTCTGTGAATGCATGGATAACAAACTTTCCTGCCATCCTCCAGTATTCGGTCTACAACTGCTGTTGGTCTGTTAGCAAAACTGTGGAAATTGTCTTTTTATGTTCCATTCTCTTCTTGGCACAACAGAAAGCTTTCATAAGCTGCTCCAAAAAGAAAACCTTGATCTGGCCCAAGCAATAGATTTTAAAGAAGCAGTATACAGCACTTTGAAGAACTTGAGAACAAATGAAAAGGCAAAAGAACTATATGATAATGCCAGGGCTTTGTGTACCAACAGCAATACTGGCATTCAGGAAACATCTCTGCAAAGCAGAACATTATTTTATCCCTGTTTAGACCGGATGCTTGCTGAACTTGACCAGAGGTTCTCTAGTATCAAAGCAGAGCGAATGATGGGCATTCGGGCGTGCAATCCACTCTCAAAAAACTTTCTCTCTGCAATAGACTTAACTGCACTTGGAAAACGCAACCAAATAGAACTGTAAAATGTATTTTTGTAAGTCGCCCTGGATAAGGGCGTCTGCTAATAAATAAATAATAATAATAAACAAGAGGAAATACTTGTTGCTAAAAATTACTTGGCTCATAAACAAGAGAATGGTGAGATTATACAATATCCTTAAAAAAACTGACAGTTTCAGGGTGGAGAAAACTACTGATGCATCCTGGTAGCAAAGTTTATTTAAAACTTTTATTTGCCATAATAGCCATTGCTAATTCATTTTTGTTTTTTGTTTACTGTTTCTAGTGTTACTGCTGAGAGATTAACTTTAAGAACGATGGAGAATGCAATCAGTCTTATTCTTGGGATTAAAGGGAGATGTCTTAAACTAGATATATCAAGAGCATCAGATGGATTTAAATTGATTTGTGGCAATGAAGATAAAGACGCACCGGATCTGTTCAATTTTCTGATGAAGAACAAAAATAAAGAAAAGGACGACAAGAGTGAAAATGAGGACGATATTAAAGAGAAGGTGGAGGCTAAAGACAAAACCAAAGGGGTCTTGGACAGGGACACCAATCCTAGGTATGGTTTTTATTTACATTTTGCTTAATTATTAGCAATTCTATCTATCTTCGGTGCCTGTGTGTGTGTTTATTGTCGTACGCTCGGTCAAAACAATGATACACAGTTCGTTGGCACAGATCGGGTTCTTGGGTACAATCAGGGTTAAACAGCCAGCAGAGTAATCATAATGGTCAGAGGTCATACACAAGAAATCCAATATTAATAATAATAATAATAATAATAATATGCAACAGCAAAACACCACCACTCTGCACCAACCTTACTCTGCACCAACCTTACTCTGCACCAGCCTTACTCTCCTTCTCCCTTTCATCTTCAGTTAATGTTTAAAACATGATAGTGCCATGGAATTTGAAACTATACTAGTGTACGTATTTTCCTATTTTTTATATTCTGATGAAAAACGCACCACCTAAGTTCTTTAGGGGATTTTTCACAAAAATACTTTTCGCTTATGCAATTTTTTTTAAGGGCCCCACTGCAGTACCCTGTATAGTAATGCAGTGTCGTGGAACTTTCCCACAGAACCTAATGTATGCCTCTACTTGCCTCTACTTGGAAGCTAGTGTTCTGTGATTTGTAGGATACTCTTCTTCTGAAAAATGTAAATACTGCAGACAAGTTTATTTAAAACAAGAAGTAAATATCCACACTACAAGAAAAAGGAGCAACTTCCCTTCCTCAAACATGCTTGTGAAATTGGTGTTTTGTTCCTCAGGTTAACAGTCACTGGACTAAATGATGAATCCATGAAGCAGATATGTGATACTTTGAAAAAAGTACACTCGGTACTGCATACACTGAGGTAAGTATGATTTACTGAAGTAGCTGGTGTTCCCAGGAATAAAAGTTCCCTTTATTAAAAAGCGGTACTGAGTAAAGGACTTAAATTTATACCGACTAAAAGATACATCGATAAAGATAAACTGGCCACTGAATTAAAGGAGTGGGAGAGACGCATGAGATTAGCAGAATATTTTTTCAATGAAAATATCTCGGATTCAGAGGGTAATTATGAACATGGGATTAAGGTTAATAGTACAAGCACATGGACTCCTCCGGATGGAAGAGATAAATGGTTAGATATGTATATTGAAGTAGTTAAACAAGAAATAATAGTAGGACTAAAGAAAAGATGTAAACTTAATTTAACCAATATTGAAGAACAAGCTATGACTGAGTTGTTAAATGATGATGATATAATGATAAGACCAGCAGATAAAGGCTCAGGAATAGTGATAATGAACACAGATGACTATATGAAATCTGTAGAATGTGAATTAAATAATACAGATACATATGAAGAAGTTAAAAGCAATAAGATCAATAAATCGGTAAAAGAGGTTAAGGAAATTATGAGAGACTATACAATAAAGGAATTATATCAAAAGAATTTAAAAATACATGCAGCCACATAATGCAAGAACAGGCCTAGCAAGAGGAAATCCTAAAATGCACAAAGAAAATCACCCTATGCGAATGATAGTCAGTACAATTGATAATCCAACACACATAATAGCTGAAATAGCAGAAAAACAACTTAGGTCGACGTTGAGAAATTACCAAGCTATGTTAAGGACACAACACAATTTTTAAAAAGACTTGAATCACTAAAACACAACCTTCCAGAGAATACAATTTTATTTTGCATGGATGTAAAATCCTTGTACCCAAGTGTCCTCAGAAAGAAACTTTAGAAGCTTGTCAAAAAGCACTAGATAATAGACTAGATAAATCAATACCTACAGCAGGTACTGAACATGATCAACATAGTTTTAGAAAACAGTTATTTTACATTTGTTGATAAGAATTACAAACAAAACGATGGTACCGCAATAGGATCTAAATTAGGAATGCATTTTGCCAGTACATACATGGGGAAATGGGAAGAACAATTACTTAGAAAATCAGAAAGAGAACCTTTAGAATACATTCGGTTTGTAGATGATATTTTTGGGGTTTGGACACATGGAGAAGAATCTCTTTTCCAGTTTCATAAAATAGCAAATGAAATACACGGTAATATTAAGGTGGACCTTCGATGGACAAGGAAAGAAATAGAATTTTTAGATACCATAGTAAAACCTGAAGAAGGTTCAATTGAGACTGACCTCTTCTGTAAACCTACTGACATGCACCAGTATTTACACATGTCCTCTGCACATCCGATACACACTAAAAGGGCAATCCCAAAGGGTCTAGGAATAAGAATACGAAGAATATGCTCAAAAGAAAGTGACTATGTAAAACAAAGAAATGTATTAAAAACAAGTCTTAAAAAAAGAGGATACAAAGAAAGAATTATAGAGATGGAGTTAAGAAAAGTGGATAAACTAAAAAGAGATGATCTACTAGGTTATAAAAATAGAGATAAAAAGGTCAAAAGAGTCCCATTAATAATGACTTACTCTAAACTTTTGCCCAATATTTCTAAGATAGTTTGGAAACACATGCGGATTCTACATAATTCAGAAAAAAAGTATTTCTTAAGGCCCCAGTTGTAGCATTCAAAAGAGAAGCTAATTTAGGTGATATTTTAGTTCACAGTAAACATAAAAGAATAATTGACAAAATAGGTTCTACTAACATATGCACTAGTAGATGTAAAGTGGGTAAACACATAGACAAACGTAAAAATATAATTAAACATAAGAACACCACATATCCACTAAAAACTAATACCTACTGTAAAAATAGCAATGCTGTTTATGGAATAGCCTGTGAAAAATGTGATGAAATCAAATATGTTGGAGAGACTGGAACTACTTTATATAAAAGAATTCAGAACCACCTTTCGTTAATTAGAAATAAAAAAAATGAATGAACCAATAGTACAGCACTTCACCAGTCAGGGACATGACATAAATGATGTAAAGTTTGTAGTATTAGAACAGCTCAAATTAGACAATGCGACATATAGAGGAATAAAAGAAAGTAAATGGATAAATAGACTGAACACGATTATGCCAGCGGGACTCAACAGAAAAGAATGAACTAATTAACTTCAATAAATAACATTTAAATAAATAAACAAAATTCATTCAAAAGTTGTGCATGCTGATGCGCTGAGGAGGCCAGATCTAGACTGATCCTCAGAGCCAGCATTGCATGATATAATAAAAATATAAGTTTATATAAAGTAGTGTTAATTAGAATTAATACAGATTCAAAGATAGAAGTAAAAATGATGTCACAATATATAGAACACCATTACATCATGCAAGAATAAATCATGGATTTAAATATAAACAATAACAAGTAGTTGTCATGCCGTCAAAAACCTAGAAATACCTCCAATGTTTTGATTCAAACACAGGCTCCCTTGAGAAAGATATGTACAACATATCGAACGTTGGGCAGCTGGCTCTCTGAGCTATATATATATATATATATATATATATATATATATATATATATATATATATATATATATATATATATATATATATATATATATATATATACATACATACATTAGTAACTATGAAGCTCCCTCTTATTGTCATTCGAAGAGCTGTTCTAAATTTCAATCCCTGATGTACTTTGGCAGACCCAAATACTGTTCCAGGCCCATTACTACTGAACTCCAGTACTGAAATGATTCACACTGTGCATGGTTTAAGGTGAAATAAGCACAGAGGCTTCCAATGTTAAGTATTTCTCCCAGACCTGAATGACTTTAACTGCTCCTCCAGTTTTATCAGTCAGTGTTTATTACATTATTACACATTAGAAGCTAATGGATTTTACGTTTTGTCAAACAGTATTTTAAACAGTGAATGTTACCTTTTTGGTTTTAGATTTTCTGAAAACAATTTGACAGAAGCCTGTGTCCCTGATATCTGCATGATCCTGGCCATGCAAACCTCTCTGAAGTGCCTTAAACTGGGAAGCAATCACCTTGGAGACAGTGGAGTTAAACAGCTGTGCACTGCTTTCAATGGACAGCAGTTAGAAGTTCTAAAGTTAGTAAAGTATTTTAATGTTAATAAAGTATTCTATTTCTTGTCAAACAGTGAAAGCATTGATAGAATATGTACTTGGACAATTACTGATAAAACAGTTACTTTTTAACCAGTATGCATACCTAGCTAACATTTTTTATTAAAAATCTGGGACCTTAAAAAAACAGCAAAGCACTTATCCATTATAACTGTAATGATAACATATTTGTAGTTCTAGCTGCTCCCTCCTATCCAGCAGAGTCTGCTGTTAGAGCAAGGGATGGAGGAGCTGTGGTTTCAAACACTGACACATGTGGCCATGTTTATTATTTTACACATGCATGTGCAGTACCTTGTGCCACCACAGAGCTACCAGCAATGGTTTGACTCAGGATATTGCTTCTTCAGCTGGGCCGAAAACCCGAAACAAAACAGCAACATAAAACAGTATTTAAAAAATCTGAAAACTAAAAGCTTGCTGTATCTGGCCCAATGTGTGAAAAATGTACTTTGGCAATATCTAATCTTGCAAATCTAAATTTCTGTTTCTTTATTTTATTTACCATATCTCAATCCATTGCTTTCTATTCTCTGTCTGAGTTTTATTTAGAACAATCACAACATCAGGATCCCTGTTTTTTATTTTTATTAAATATATTATTATTTCTATTTTCAGTTTATCTGCAAACAATTTGACAGAAGCCTGTGTCCCTGACATCGGCATGATCCTGGCCATGCAAACCTCTCTGAAGCGCCTTGAACTGGGAAGCAATCACCTTGGAGACAGTGGAGTTAAACAGCTGTGCACTGCTTTCAATGGACTGCAGTTAGAAGTTCTAAAGTTAGTACAAATAATATTAGTTAGTAAAGCACTTTTGTGTATATTTGGCTGTGTGGTCCAGTGGATAAAGAAAAGGTTTTGTAACCAGAAGGTCCCTGGTTCAAATCCCACCTCAGCCACTGACTCATTGTGTGACCCTGAGCAAGTCACTTAACCTCCTTGTGCTCCGTCTTTTGGGTGAGACGTAGTTGTAAGTTGTAATGCATAGTTCACACACCCTAGTCTCTGTAAGTCGCCTTGGATAAAGGCGTCTGCTAAATAAACTAATAATAATAATATTTTTGGTAAAATATACTGTTGAGTTAAAGTACTGATAGATAAACCATACCACAAAATATTTGAAAATGTATCAGGTATAAGCAGTGTATTTGTAAGTAGTACATAACTCATTTTAATGAATTAAAACCCAAGGGAAGAAGGAAAGCCGTTTTACAGACCTATAGAAAATGATTTCAATCTAGTTATGGGGCTTTCTGTCCAAGAAGTGGACAGGTAATGTGTCCACCTAATGTGATCTACTGCATGCAAAAACTGCTAAACTAGTGTATGAAAAGATGTTATTATATGTTAAGATATTATTATTATTTATTTCTTAGCAGATGCCCTTATCCAGGGCGACTTACAATTGTTACAAGATATCACATTATTTTTACATACAATTACCCATTTATACAGTTGGGTTTTTACTGGAGCAATCTAGGTAAAGTACCTTGCTCAAGGGTACAGCAGCAGTGTCCCTCACTGGGGATTGAACCCATGACCCTCTGGTCAAGAGTCCAGAGCACTAACCACTACTCCACACTGCTGCCCCTCAGGGACACACTCAAAAGAAAAATGGTGCTGGTATTTCACCGGGTATTCAACTTCCATTCATTATATAAACCAGCAGGAGGGAAAAAGGCCTGGAAACTGTCTTCTAGCAGAACTACTGGAGTAATGCAGGAAATAAAGTCTCTCTTAGCAGCTACTCACCAGGGGTCGTTTTAAGAATTTCATCTATCTCAAACCATCACTGTTTCTTAGTTTAAACCCCTGTATATACATATAAAAGAGGAACCTGCTCTTACTTGACACAAGGAGGGCCTCTGTTTCTACATCAGCAGGGGCAAACATAACAGTTTAACCTCTCTTGCAAGGTCAAGGTGTCCATGGAAGACTTCTGGAAAGCAGGATTGTGTTTTAGTCAGTGTTACCTTTACTGCACTGCATTGTTGATAGCAATGTATTTTATATTTTTGTCCACAGTTTATCTGCAAACAACTTGACAGAAGCCTGTGTCCCTGATATCTGCATGATCCTGGCCATGCAAACCTCTCTGGAATGCCTTGAACTGGAAAAGAATGGCTTTGGAGACAATGGGGTTAAACAGCTCTGCACTGCTTTGACTAGTTTGCAGTTAAAAAGTTTAAGGTTAGTAAAATACTTGTGTGTATTTTTAGTAAATATAGTGTTACATGATAAAACTGGTCACCCATTCTTTCACAATACCGTTCCACCGCACCTACATTCTCATTGTAAGGTGGAACACAAACAGCACACTCTCTTAACCATGGCTCCCACCCACACTGTTAAAAAGACAGAACAAAGGGCAAACAGAATACTTTATTTTTACTTCACTTTTTTCATATTAAATGCAGAATAATTCTTTCTGTTGCACAATCTGCTACTGCATTTTCTGTAGGTCCATGTGCAAAACATCCCTTATGAAGAAGTTGTACATTTTTTTACAGTATACTTTAAGTATATAAACGTATACATCTTTTCACATGCTTAAAGAATACTTTCTTTGCACTTCCTAAATACGTTGTTAAACGTTGTCTACAAAAATAGTAGCTTAAAGTGCACTATTAGTAAACTATAATACAACTTCAAGTAAACTACACATGTACCTAAATTGAAACATACTGATGCACTACATAATACAAATACTTCAAGTAAACTAAAAATAAATAAATGACTCTTAGTATTGTAACATTTCTGCTGCTGTGGGTGTACCCAGATATGATAAAATGGTAACAGGCATCGGATCAATCAAGCTCTTTATTCTTCCAAACTGTAACTATAATAAATAATACAGGCCATTGAACTCGACACAGTAGATACAAAAATGCCTCCACACAAAACCCTCAGAAGAATGTGCCGTGACCAGAGGGATTTCACTGTGGAAGACAGCAAAGGAAAGAAGGGACAGCTTAAGGCTCAATCATTTTGGAAAGTAACCGAAAACACTAAATTTCATACAGTATATCAAAAACGAAAGCCCCGAAAAAAAAAAACAATCTACATAAAACTCGAAAATAGGTAAAAATAAGCACCAAAAAATACAATTAATAAAACCCGAAAAACAGAAGCTCTAGCTGTGCTATACCGCTGTGATTGCAGCAAGAAGGAATACACATCACTGATTGATAAACTGTGTGAGAGCAACTCATGCCATGTTTGTCTTCATAGTTTTCTTGTTTAATGAAGTTAACCAGTGGATTCAATTAATAGATAAGCAAAATCAGATTGGCACAGAATGTATCTGAGGCAGACTGAAAACACAGCTCTCTGAAAGGTTCTGAATTGTGTCATTTTTAAAGTTTCCTGGTTTTCTTAATGTGTATAGTAACAAACCAATAAAAAAAAACATACAGGCTATAGAAACACTCTTAAGACGTGTGTTTACATTACTAGTTTAATGTTTTGTTCAGCAAATATCAGTAGATGAAATCACAAAGAGCTATCAGCATTTGTAAAAAGTACTTATACTTTTAAGTACTGCATTTTTGGTAAAGATACAATGACATTGAAATCATGTATCTTTTTATTTAATTTGATTAAAATGACTGATCTCTGTTTTCGCCGTATTTTGTAGTTCTACACTGTAACCTATATGAATTTGTGCAGGACAATTACTAACGTAACAGGAGTGTAGAAGTAAAAGAAAAAGGTAAGTGAGAAACTTTTAAAAACACAGCAAAAGAGACCTAGATGTTGTTGGAGAGACTGTATAGTGCTTCACGTAGAGCGGTGGGGGTTGAGAAAATCAGAAAACTTTAAAAGTGATGCATGCGTGTGACAAGCAGGCTCTAGTGGTTACGTCAGACCAGAAAGGAGTACACAGACAGACGGTGGATGAAATGGTAAATGCGCTTGCTTGCCAGTTTATTGCAAATAAAAAGGTTGAACAAAACAAAACACAGGACACGGCACTTGCGGCCAAAATAAACAGACAAACAAAACGAACAGACACTGACACACAGGGACGAACACTAAACAAACACGTACCACGTAGCAATTGCTTTATAACTTTAATTATCTCCTCACTCCCGTTCCTTCGCCCTGAACACACAACCCCGAGTGAGTGAAACGTGCATCTATATATACTGAAATGCACGTGAAGTGAAGTGCAATCCCCGTGCCTAAATACAATTATACATTTTAAATAACTCGTGCTGCACACACCCATTTACATCCCGTGCAGCCATCTCTATACACCAACGTTAACACACGTAACATACAACATATAACACACAAATGCACACAGGGGCGGGGCACATTGCCACAATGCGCAATTCAGAATGTTACAGCCAGCTGTACAGTGAATGGTGCAGTTTTAAGTCTACAGCAGAAACAGTCTGTGTCATTCTTATTTTAATTATCTATTAATTGAATCCACTCTGGTTAACGTCACAAAACAAAAGAACGATTTTAAAAAATAAATAAATTAAAAAAAAAAATCATGACATGAGTTGCTCTGGCTGTCTTATCAAACGAATTGTCGTGGACCCCATAATTGTTGAGCTGCTGTCTGATTTAAGATAACCTGGAGCCTGTCACCAGAGATAAGCCACGCTATCAATGCAGTGGTCAAACTATCGTCCACCCTGCATTATGTTGCCTCTGCTTGAAAATCACAGTGTCAGGTATAAGAGTGAGGTCGGGACACACTCTGCAGCAGCAAACCACAAATCAACTCCCGCTATTTTATTGGAAATTGTCGCACAACTCTTGCTAGAGATCTCGCTAAGACGACGCAACAAATATTTAAAGTAATATATTGCGGCTCTCTTCATTAACATATTTTCTCTTAGTACATAAGGCAAAATGTATACAAGTATAATAAAAGTATGGTATATTGAAAGTACAATATTAGTATCTTCTGTGAGCTTGGAGCTCTGTTTCGGGGTGGTAACCTGATGAAGGACCAGACAAGAGGCAGGAAATGAAGTCTAAGTGAGGGTTTATTTACAATGAAACACACAACTTTCCAGGGGGTTGTCAGAAAATAAAAAATAAAAACCTAGCCCACTCACCGGGCCCTAGTCTTAACTGCTTCAGTTCCCTAGTCTTAACAGTTGGGCAAGGCTAGCCCTCACCCAACTCAAACACAAAAACACCACCAAACACACTCTGGGGTGATAAGAGTTCAGTCACTGGTAAGTCTCCTGGCCTGCAATTCCACCACCAGGAGGACTCCCGGTAAGTTTTTCTTTCTAGCCTTTGCAATTGTATTATCCCTGCTCAGAGTTTCCAGGGTCCACCGATGATCGAGAGTGTCCCCTGCAGTTAAGTCCCGGGCAAGGAGGATGAAGTAATCCCAGCGTTTATGAAGTAAAAATAAAGAAAATAACAAGGCTTGTTTTCTCCACAGCGAACTCAAAATACCACATACTTGTTCCAGCCAACAACTAAAAATAAAATCTCGAACTTAACTGTGTTGATTCTCTATCAAACAGTCCATTACTCGTGGTTCCAACGCATAGTTATATGTTGCACGGATTTTTTTCATCACCGCGTGACCTGGTGATCCTTTTGATTAATACACAGTCCTTAAACAAGCACGATTTGCACAACTTGTTATGAAATAGTACAGTCTCTGGTGCCAGCGTTATTTTACAAGCGGGTTATTTCCTGAACCCTGCACTCCAAGTTCAGTGAACTCGCTTTTTAAAAAAAATATCAACACACTCCACGCTTGTGTTACCGCAGGAATAAAACAGTCTTTGGCTGCTGTCTTTACTCACAGCTCCCAGCTCAAAAATATACAACACAGGTCTCCTTCTAAAATCCCAATCACACTCCCGTTGAGATTATTAAAAGTTCAATTCAACTACCTTGCTGCACCGTAGTTGTCTTCCCGTGTCCATAGTTTGTTTCGCTGGTATCCTCCACAGTATTCCGTTTATTCCTGGTCTGATGTTTTATTTCAAACGAGACCCACGCTCCTGGTCCCGTTGTTTACTTTTTAAACACTTGTTTCTGCACACAAAGAATAACGCTCTCTCCTGCATCGACTGCCCTGTTGCTGTTCAGTTCCTTTTTTGTACCTCGCTATTCACCGCCTTATATAATGCTCCCCTCCCCCCTTCCAGCTGCTATTAATTAACCCCTTTAGCCATCCCAGAAGTGGAGCCCTACGACAGCTACTCTGTGAGGTAATTTAAAGATGTATCACCAAATTCTTCGTGATAAATTGCCCTGTAGCAATGCAACTATAGAACCTCACCCTTCTATGTCGCATTACTACTTACTCCTGTACATTTATCACACTTCATATATTTTAAGTACATTTATAGTATACTGCAACGTACTACTTTTTCGTAAGAGATATCTACCTTGTACATCATTTTTTTAAATATTGAATGCTAAAAGGATGCCAATAATTTGCCTGTTTTGAATGATCGGTTATTACAGCGCAGACTACAATGTTACTTCAGAACACATGGTTGAAAGAATGCAAGTAAATGTGTTTACTGCTTTGTTTCCAGTCTGGCTGACAACAATCTGACAGACAGCTGTGTTAGGGATCTCTGCAAAATGCTAAACAGTATGAAATCCCTCAGTCTGGTAAACCTGGAGAATAACACCTTTACAGAGAAGTCTGCTCCAAGCTTCATCGAAAGTATAAGAGACTACCATGATCACAAAATGGTGGTTAAGTGAGTATTTGTGTTTATACTACAGCATTTACATTAAGAGCTGGTAAACAAATCATTTTAATAACTTCATAAAACCAAGATTACATTCTTAACCCAATGTTTTAGTTTTACTGTACTGCTAACTCCTTGCAGTATTTTACTGTGTGTCGAGTTGATTAACTGTATTTTAGTGGAAGTGCAGTTACCTGATATGCCAGCTGGTTCACACTGCTGTTTGCAAGGAGCTGACTAGATTCAGTAAATGAGTAAATTGTTAACATGGTATAAAATGCCAGTTTACAAAATAAACTGTGTGCGTGTTTGACTAAATTCATTTGATTGATTGCTGGTTTATTTATAGTCATTAATGCAATGATGTCCGTAATGCCCTGTTTTTTCTGATGTGTCTTTTATAGGCTGAGAGGAAATCAGTTCAGTGAACAGCAGATGGAGATTCTGGATAAAATGACACAGAAGAAAGGGCCTTGTTGTAAAATGCAATAGTACTGAGTATCAGAGTGTATTCAGTTGATCTAAAAAGTTGTGGATCTTAAAATTTCCACCATGCAAATAACATTGTCATTAAAGAATCCTATTTGATATGTTTAGTTCTACTGCTTTTAGTACCAACTGCAACAAAGCAATACAGGGATCAAAGTTTGGGATCAGCTAATCCCAGCTTTAGTACAGACCTCAGGCTTAAAATGACCATGTCTTCATTGTGTGGGAAAAGGCTAGTGAGTGGCTGAAGCGGTAGGAACATAGGCAGAGGGATGCATTCTTGCACTGCATATTTCAATTCAAGGTTTAAAGCTGTAATATTTTAAACGTTTCTACATTTGTCTTCTTTCTGTAACCCCCCCAAATCATATTTGTGCCAAATTACATTTTAAAATAAAGATATACAACAGGATGAAATTACACTTTCAACAGTGAGAGAGAGGCACAGCAACTGTGTTCAATTTAATGAATAGATTGCAGACTTTTGACATTTTTTTAGTACTAGTCAATGAAAACCCAGCACATGTCTCAAGATTCTGTGAACAATTTAATAATCTGTTTGGGGCAGACGACAGATAAGTTGTGTTTGTTGCAATTGAGAAAATCTTTAATTGAGAACACCTTTAATTGACAGCATCTTCAATTGAGAACATCTTTAACCATACCTGCAGTCTATCTGGAAGTGCTTGCAATTTTCTAGGTCCTGTCCTGCTCTCCTCGCCCCTCTGGACGGGGTGGGGAAACAGGACTTCTGATCTCTTCCTCCCTGCTCTTTTCTGTCCCTCCTGCTCTCTCCTCTCTCTCTCTGTTTCATGCTGTTGAAATCACCTCCCCTCGTCGCCTCCTCCTCATTGTTCTCTACCACCCTCCTGGACCCCTTCCTCACCTTCTTGATAAGCTTGACTTCCTCCTCTCCAACTCTAACCACTCTGCTGGATTTCTTCCCCTTCTTCACTCCTTCGCCTTCTGTCTCTCCTCTCCCCCCCCTCACTCACACAGCAGGCTGTCAACTCGACCTCATCTTCACCAAGGACTGCTTTCCCCTGCCCTCTTGGTCACTCCTCTCGATATCTCTGATCACTACTTTATCTCCTTCTCTGTGTCACTCCCATCCCTTCCTGCTCCGCCGACCCCATCTGTCACCTTCGGTCGAAACCTCCGTTCCCTCTCCCCCTGTCTTCTCCTCTGCTGCTCTTTTGCGCCTCCTCTCTATCAACTCCTTCTCCCAACTCTCTGTAGACTCGGCTACCTCCACCCTCTTCTCCTCCCGCACCTCCTGCCTCGACTCCCTTTGTCCTTTGTCCTCTCACCCCTCGACCTGCCCGCCCCATTCCTGGCTCACGTCTCGTACCGAACTGTGCATGGCTGAAAAGAAATGGAAGAAAACCAATCTCCCTGCTGCCTTGGATCTCTATCACTTACTCCTCTCTTCCTTCTACACTCACCTCTGCCAAATGCTCCTACTTCCACTCTGTTATTCAATCCCTGTAAACTTGTATCAACCTTCTCCTCCCTCCTTAACCCTCCCCCCCTCTTCCACCCTCCTCTATCTCGGCTAATGACTTTGCCTCCTTCTCCTCTAAAATCAGACATCTGCAAACTCTTCACTACCTACCATCGCCTCCTTCCCCACCCATACCCTGTCCTCAGCTCACTCACTTCCCATCACCCTCTGCGACCCATGCTAATCTACCCCTCCTTCTCACCCCTCTCAGACTCTGATCTTTGCTCCCCTGCTACAGAGCCATAAATCTACCATGTGTGCTCTGGACCCCTCCCACTCACTTCTTCCAAGCTGCTGCCCCTGCTCTACTCCCTTCATTTCCTCTCTTCTCAACACCTCTCTCCCCCTCTACCTTCAAACAGGCCTGCATCACCCCCCATCTTAAAAAGACCCTCCTGGATCCCTCATCCATCCAAAACTACTGTTCTGTCTCCCTTCTCCGTTCCTCTCTAAAACCCCCGAGCGAGCGGTACACCGCCAGCTCTCTGGCTCGACCCTCCAGTCTGGTTTTTACCAAACACACTGCACTGAAAGTGCTCTTCTCTCAGTCACCAACTGCCTCTGCTGCCTTTGACACGGTTGGCCACTCTATTCTCCTGTCCTCCCTTGCTGACCGGGGACTCAGATCTCCTTTTCTTCCCCCTTCTTCCTCCTTCACTGCTGATCTCTCTATCTCTATTCCTCTTGAATCCCCCACCCTCTCTCCCTCCCCATCCACCAAGTACCTCGGTGTCACCCTCCCGTCCCCTCCCTCTCCTACTCTCAGCACATCTCTACTCTGGCACACCCTGTCGCCGTCCTCAGCAACATCACGAGAATTCACCCTTCCTCACCAACTACTCCACACATCTCCTACTTCAGGCCCTGGTATTGTCTGTGTTGTGTGAAAGGTGATTTTTTCCATTCTTTGATAAATCGGCAGAAAATATTGTTATTATCAATCGATACAAAACGTATAGCATTTAATATTTAGAGGAAAAAACATGCATTTGATCTCCCAAATAAAAATAGATACCCTTTTATTCCAGTCTAAAGTCATCTTTCTAAAGATTAATTATGTATGTGTGTGTGTGTGGGTCAGTACCTGTGTGTGTGCGCGTGTCGGTATCTGTGTGTGTTTGTGTCTCAGTGTGTGTCTCAGTGTCTGTGTGTGTGTCTGTCGCAGTCTCAGTGTGTGTGTGTGTGTGTGTGTCTCACTGTGAGTGTCTCAGTGTGTGTGTCTCAGTGTGTGTGTGTGTGTCTCAGTGTGTGTGTGTGTGTGTGTGTCTCAGTGTGTGTGTGTCTCAGTGTGTGTGTGTGTGTCTCAGTGTGTGTGTGTCTCAGTGTGTGTGTGTCTCAGTGTGTGTGTGTGTGTGTCTCAGTGTGTGTGTGTCTCAGTGTGTGTGTGTCTCAGTGTGTGTGTGTCTCAGTGTGTGTGTGTCTCAGTGTGTGTGTGTGTATTTGTTGTAGCACTAGCTACATGAATGCAGCATATGTAATTTGCTGTCTGCTGCTCTTAATTGAGTATTAAATTTTCACTCAGAAATGCAGCTACTGTGCCGTCTCTGAAACGTTTTAATGAGTGTGTAAAATACCCTTTAATACAGCATGAAATCACACAATCCATGCGAGTGTAATAACGTCATAACCCTTTCACACAGCATGAAATCACACAATCCATGCGGGTGTAATAACGTCATCACCCTTTCACACAGCATGAAATCACACAATCCATGCGGGGTGTAATAACGCTATCACCCTTTCACACAGCATGAAATCACACAATCCATTCGGGTGTAATAACGTCATCACCCTTTCACACAGCATGAAATCACACAATCCATTCGGGTGTAATAACGTCATCACCCTTTCACACAGCATGAAATCACACAATCCATTCGGTGTAATAACGTCATCACCCTTTCACACAGCATGAAATCACACAATCCATTCGGTGTAATAACGTCATCACCCTTTCACACAGCATGAAATCACACAATCCATGCGGGTGTAATAACGTCATAACCCTTTCACACAGCATGAAATCACACAATCCATGCGGGTGTAATAACGCTATCACCCTTTCACACAGCATGAAATCCATGCGGGTGTAATAATAAATCCATTCATGAAATCACACAATCCATTCCGTAATAACGTCATCACCCTTTCACACAGCATGAAATCACACAATCCATGCGGGTGTAATAACGTCATCACCCTTTCACACAGCATGAAATCACACAATCCATTCCGGTGTAATAACGTCATCACCCTTTCACAGCATGAAATCACACAATCCATGCGGGTGTAATAACGTCATAACCCTTTCACACAGCATGAAATCCACACAATCCATGCGGGTGTAATAACGCCATAACCCTTTCACACAGCATGAAATCACACAATCCATGCGGGTGTAATAACGTCATCACCCTTTCACACAGCATGAAATCACACAATCCATGCGGGTGTAATAACGCCATCACCCTTTCACACAGCATGAAATCACACAATCCATGCGGGTGTAATAACGTCATCACCCTTTCACACAGCATGAAATCACACAATCCATGCGGGTGTAATAACGTCATCACCCTTTCACACAGCATGAAATCACACAATCCATTCCGGGTGTAATAACGTCATCACCCTTTCACACAGCATGAAATCACACAATCCATTCGGTGTAATAACGCGTCATCACCCTTTCACACAGCATGAAATCACACAATCCATGCGGGTGTAATAACGTCATCACCCTTTCACACAGCATGAAATCACACAATCCATGCGGGTGTAATAACGCCATCACCCTTTCACACAGCATGAAATCACACAATCCATGCGGGTGTAATAACGTCATCACCCTTTCACACAGCATGAAATCACACAATCCATGCGGGTGTAATAACGTCATCACCCTTTCACACAGCATGAAATCACACAATCCATGCGGGTGTAATAACGTCATCACCCTTTCACACAGCATGAAATCACACAATCCATGCGGGTGTAATAACGTCATCACCCTTTCACACAGCATGAAATCACACAATCCATGCGGGTGTAATAACGTCATCACCCTTTCACACAGCATGAAATCACACAATCCATGCGGGTGTAATAACGTCATCACCCTTTCACACAGCATGAAATCACACAATCCATGCGGGTGTAATAACGTCATCACCCTTTCACACAGCATGAAATCACACAATCCATTCCGGTGTAATAACGTCATCACCCTTTCACACAGCATGAAATCACACAATCCATGCGGGTGTAATAACGTCATAACCCTTTCACACAGCATGAAATCACACAATCCATGCGGGTGTAATAACGTCATCACCCTTTCACACAGCATGAAATCACACAATCCATGCGGGTGTAATAACGTCATCACCCTTTCACACAGCATGAAATCACACAATCCATTCCGGTGTAATAACGTCATCACCCTTTCACACAGCATGAAATCACACAATCCATGCGAGTGTAATAACGTCATCACCCTTTCACACAGCATGAAATCACACAATCCATTCCGGTGTAATAATGTCATCACCCTTTCACACAGCCAAAGAGATCGCGCGAGTACAAACTTCAAACCTGTCAATCAACAGACTGTTCACTGACAAGACCGAACACGTGCAGGCAGCGCTTAATGTATAAAGAAAGAGGAGCCGGGACGCAAGCAATGACAATAATACCGACCCTAAGAAGAGCATATTCAAAATCAGAACACGTTTAAGAACATAAGAACATAAGAAAGTTTCCAAACGAGAGGAGGCCCCATTCAGCCCATCTTGCTCGTTTGGTTGTTAGTAGCTTATTGATCCCAGAATCTCATCAAGCAGCTTCTTGAAGGATCCCAGGGTGTCAGCTTCAACAACATTAGTGGGGAGTTGGTTCCAGACCCTCACAATTCTCTGTGTAAAAAAAGTGCCTCCTATTTTCTGTTCTGAATGCCCCTTTATCTAATCTCCATTTGTCACCCCTGATCCTTTTTTTTTTTTTCAGGTCAAAGAAGTCCCCTGGGTCGACATTCTCTATACCTTTACCTTTTGGATTTTTTGTTTGAATCAGAGCGCCGTAGTCTTCTTTGTTCAAGACTGAATAGATTCAATTCTTTGAGCCTGTCTGCATACGACATGCCTTTTAAACACGGGATAATTCTGGTTGCTCTTCTTTGCACTCTTTCTAGAGCAGCAATACCCTTTTGTAACGAGGTGACCAGAACTGAACACAATAGGTGAGGTCTTACTAATGCATTGTAAAGTTTTTAACATTACTTCCTTGATTTAAATTCAACACTTCTCACAATATATCCGAGCATCTTGTTGGCCTTTTTTATAGCTTCCTCACATTGTCTAGATGAAGACATTTCTGAGTCAACATAAACTCCTAGATCTTTATCAGTGTGTTTGTCTCAGTGTGTGTGTGTCTCAGTGTGTTTGTATCTCAGTGTATGTGTGTGTGTTTGTGACTGTGTGTGTGTGTGTGTGTGTGTGTGTTTCTCACTGTGAGTGTTTCAGTGTGTGTCTGTGTGTGTGTCTCAGTGTGTTTGTCTCAGTGTGTGTGTCTGTCTCAGTGTGTGTGTGTGTGTCTCAGTGTGTTTGTCTCAGTGTGTGTGTGTCTCAGTGTGTTTGTATCTCAGTGTATGTGTGTGTGTTTGTGACTCGGTGTGTGTGTGTGTGTGTGTGTGTGTTTCTCACTGTGAGTGTTTCAGTGTGTGTCTGTGTGTGTGTCTCAGTGTGTTTGTCTCAGTGTGTGTGTGTCTGTCTCAGTGTGTGTGTGTCTCAGTGTGTTTGTCTCAGTGTGTTTGTGTCTCAGTGTGTTTGTATCTCAGTGTATCTGTGTGTGTTTGTGTCTCGGTGTGTGTGTGTTTCTCACTGTGAGTGTTTCAGTGTGTGTCTGTGTGTGTGTCTCAGTGTGTTTGTCTCAGTGTGTGTGTCTGTCTCAGTGTGTGTGTGTGTGTGTTTCAGTGTGTTTGTCTCAGTGTGTGTGTGTCTCAGTGTGTTTGTATCTCAGTGTGTGTGTTTGTGTCTCGGTGTGTTTGTCTCAGTGTGTTTGTGTCTCAGTGTGTGTGTGTCTCAGTGTGTGTGTGTTTGTGTCTCGGTGTGTGTGTGTTTCTCACTGTGAGTGTTTCAGTGTGTGTCTGTGTGTGTGTCTCAGTGTGTGTGTGTCTCAGTGTGTTTGTCTCACTGTGTGTGTCTGTGTGTGTGTGTGTGTGTGTGTGTGTGTGTGACTGACACACACACACACACGCGCGCACAAGGATCACAGAGAAGTTTGGTGCCAAACCAATTATTTTTATTTAAGAACAATGATAAACAAAAAGCTAATTGAACAAAATATCAAACAATTTGAGGAAAGAAAAAGTGGAAACCAAAAAGAACTATTTATAGTCACCTAATCACAGGTACTGACTCCAATAACTGAGTCCAACCACAGAGCTGCAAAACTGCCCTCTGATCTGCACAAAAAGACGATCCTGACTGAATAAAACTAACAGCCTTTATACCCTTCCAGACCTCCCCCTCCCCCAGAATAAACCATTCTGCAGGTGGGTATATAAAAACAAACCAGCAAACAGTTATCAATAATGAATAAAGTATTCAAAAAGAAACAAATCAATTTATATATATAGATATAAACATTAATCTAATACGTGCATTAAAACTATGCTTTAAAACAAGCAGAGGGAAACGTACTTAAAATCAGCTGTCCCCCCTTTCAATATCTTCTACAGGTACTGCCCTGACTACAGGAAGTCAGTACAATAAAAGCTTCCCTCACCAACATGGCTGCTTCCCCACTTCCTGTCAAGATGGAGGACCTCACCACCACACCCAACTCAGGTTACCTGAACCATTGCATATCAGTTTATCGCAACAGTAGTACTGACAATACATTGTTCTTGAAGTGTGCTACTTTCCAAACCAGCTCTCTAAACCGTACTCTTCATTAACCTTTCTTTTGTTGTCCAGATACATACTGAGACAATGTGAGGGTCTCCTCCCTGACACACCTCCTCCTCCTCATCATCATCATCCTTATCTTCCTCATCACGTCAATCAGGCTTGGCTGTTTCCAGACTTGACCCTTGACCGTTGTGACTTGAGACTTGACATAAATATATATATTAGAACAAACAGTTCTAGTAAATGTCCACACAGTGGCAGCATTGTATAAGGAATAAGAACATAAGAAAGTTTACCAACGAGAGGAGGCCATTCAGCCCATCTTGCTCGTTTGGTTGTTAGTAGCTTATTGATCCAAGAATCTCATCAAGCAGCTTCTTGAAGGATCCCAGGGTGTCGGCTTCAACAACATTACTGGGGAGTTGGTTCCAAACCCTCACAATTCTCTGTGTAAAAAAGTGCCTCCTATTTTCTGTTCTGAATGCCCCTTTATCTAATCTCCATTTGTGACCCCTGGTCCTTGTTCCTTTTTCAGGTCAAAGAAGTCCCTGGATTCGACATTGTCAATACCTTTTAGGATTTTGAATGCTTGAATCAGATCGCTTCGTAGTCTTCTTTGTTCAAGACTGAACAGATTCAATTCTTTTTAGCCTGTCTGCATACGACATGCCTTTTAAACATGGGATAATTCTGGTCGCTCTTCTTTGCACTCTTTCTAGAGCAGCAATATCCTTTTTAACGTGAGGTGACCAGAACGGAACACAATATTCTAGGTGAGGTCTTACTAATGCATTGTAAAGTTTTAACATTACTTCCCTTGATTTAAATTCAACACTTCTCACAATATATCCGAGCATCTTGTTGGTCTTTTTTTATAGCTTCCCCACGTTGTCTAGATGAAGACATTTCTGAGTCAACATAAACTCCTAGATCTTTATCATAGATTCCTTCTTCAATTTCAGTATCTCCCCACTCGACCTCTCCGCTCCGAATGCACTAGAAGACTGGCTCTATCTCCGCTACGCTCCCCTGCCTCCAGAGCCCGCTCCTTCTCCACCCTCGCTCCGCAGTGGTGGAATGACCTTCCTACAGATGTCAGGACTGCCCAGTCCCTGACCACATTCCGGCGCCTCCTTAAGACTCACCTCTTCAAACAGCACCTGTAGAACTCCTCTGTTTGTATCCTGGGACACTATCACCCTACATGTAAATGTGCTTTATTTTGCTCTTATCTGCCCCCTATTTTACTGCATTTAATCCTGTACTTCAGAATACTGTAATCTGCCAAGTGTTTAACCTGTAGTACTTTGTATTTAATCACATCCTGATGTAACTATCACTATTTAATCATATCCTGATGTAACTATCACTATTTAATCATATCCTGATGTAACTATCACTATTATCTGCTGTATTATTGAATTGTGGTTTGTCACACTTGTACTTTGCTTGAACAAAAGTTATTGTATTTCTTGCTCTTATTGTATTACTTGTATTGTAACACTTGAAATGTATTTGCTTACGATTGTAAGTCGCCCTGGATAAAAGCGTCTGCTAAAATAAATAATAATAATATGATATTTATAATGCACATTTTTATTGCCTGCATGCAATACTTTGCACTTTCCTCTATTAAATGTCATTTGC
This sequence comes from Huso huso, assembly GCA_036884735.1. NCBI lineage: Eukaryota > Metazoa > Chordata > Actinopteri > Acipenseriformes > Acipenseridae > Huso > Huso huso. Next base: position 53,273 of record CM072699.1, on the reverse strand, counting down.
CATGTGTCTGTCCAGTTCTGAATTCTGTCTAGATCATTTTGAATGACCTTTGCTGCTGCAACAGTGTTTGCCACTCCTCCTATTTTGTGTGTCGTCTGCAAATTTAACAAGTTTGCTTACTATACCAGAATCTAAATCATTAATGTAGATTAGGAATAGCAGAGGTCCTAATACTGATCCCTGTGGTAGTCCACTGGTTACCTCGCTCCATTTTGAGGTTTCTCCTCTAATCAGTACTTTCTGTTTTCTACATGTTAACCACTCCCTAATCCATGTGCATGCATTTCCTTGAATCCCTACTGCGTTCAGTTTGAGAATTAATCTTTTTATGCGGGACTTTGTCAAAGCTTTCTGGAAATCTAAATAAACCATGTCGTATTCTTTGCAATTATCCATTTTCAATGTTGCATCCTCAAAAAAGTCAAGCAGGTTAGTTAGACACGATCTCCCTTTCCTAAAACCATGCTGACTGTCTCTCAGGATATTGTTACCATATAGGTAATTTTCAATTTGGATCTTATTATAGTTTCCATAAGTTTACATATAATAGAAGTCAGGCTTATTGGTCTGTAGTTACCTGGTTCAGTTTTGTCTCCCTTTTGTGGATCGGTATTAAGTTTGCTATTTTTCAGTCTGCGGTACAACCCCTGTGTCAAGAGACTGTTGCATGATCTTGGTTAGCGGTTTGTAAATAACTTCTTTCATTTCTTTGAGTACTATTGGGAGGATCTCATCTGGACCAGGGGATTTGTTTATTTTAAGAGCTCCTCGTCCCTTTAACACTTCTGCCTGAGTTATGCTAAAGTTATTTAAAATTGGATAGGAATAGGTCGACATGTGGGGCATGTTGTCCGAGTCCTTCGTGGTAAAAACCTGTGAAAAGTAATCATTTACTATACTCGCTATTTTTTTTTTCTTCGTCTGTGACATGCACACACACAGACAGTCGAGTTCATCCAGAAAGTGAGTGAGAGGCCCAGGGGGGCGGTAAAGGACAATGAGCAGGAGTTGACAGGGAGAGGTTAGTTGGACTGCATGAAATTCAAAGGTACTGATAGAGAGTGAGGTGAGATCGGAGGGGACAGAAAAGAGTAAGGAGGGAGAGAGGAGAAGACCCGTCCCACCTCCACGTCCAGTGAGACGCGGGGTATGGGACAAGACGTAGAGAGAGGACAGGGCAGCAGGAGTAACAGTGTTATCAGGGGACAGCCAGGTTTCAGCGAGCAAAAATCGAGCGAGAGGTGGGAGGCAAAGGCAGAGATGAAATCAGCTTTGTTAGCAGAAGAGTGACAGTTCAGAGTGCACCAGAGAGTGTGCGGGAGGGGGGAGGGAGAGGGATAAGGTTAGAGGGTTGGAGGAGCAGCAGCGGAGGGAGGGCAGAGGGGCGAGGCGGGGAGGACAGAACAGGGATGTGAGAGACAGTCATAGCAGGACAAAGCAAGACAAAAGGCACAGTAGGAGCAGTAGGGTGGAGGGTACAGACCTGACTAGTAGATAGCTTCTTCTAGTTAGGTTCGGATCTAGTCGAACAGCGTCTCAGCGCAGGCCTCCCCTTGCTGGACTCCCACAGCTAGACTCCCGGCTCTTTTGTTGAGGCTCTTCTGTTGGCTGGCGCTTCGTGCTGGCGCCAAAATAAGCTGCTTGAATAAATGTTGTTACACCTGCTTGGCAAAAGAACCAACTAAACTGTGTGGAAACCAATCAAATAGCAAAATCAACTGCTAATCAATTTAGCCACTCACCTGGTACTACTCACACACTAACTCAGCCAATTCAAACACCACCTTACAATGTCACCAAATGTAGTTAGTTAAAATTACTAGAAGCAGGAACTTATCTAATCTGCCTCTGTCCCTGGTTACCTGTAGAAAATGTGCATCGCTGCCCAAACCCAGCGACTGTCTATCACATGTCTGCAGACCTCAAGCCTAGAGGCCGTCCCAAACTGCACAGAACCGCGAAATCTGAAGAGAATCTGTAATCTGCAGAGGGCATCTTACCTGTTTAGTATTTGAATGATAAAATGGAAATCAAGTAAACATACTATCAAACTCTTTACAGGCGGAAGCACTTCAATGTAACATATCAGGCCTTTTTGTCAGTAAAATCTTTATAAACTGTCAAACAAAAACAAGACTTCTCATTGGGTCACGTTTTCAAACCCTCAACTCCAGCCTTTATGAACTCCTACTTCTTAAAAGGAGACACAACGTCTGTCGATTTCACAAAACTAGAACCGAGCAGCTGAGTTCATGTATTCCAGGTCACTTTAGCGGTCCGTTTGTGATAATTCCGATGATGATGTCGCTGAGGAAGATGGCGGCTCCCCCTGAGGAGTCTCGAATTCCCAGGAATTCACTCCTCCACAGATTCGGACCGTCTCTACTCCAGACCGACTGGTTAATTGCAATCCCAAAACACCACTTCGAGAGACTTCCTTAAAACAAAGTGCTTCATTACTTTCCCATAAACTGATTTCCTCGTCAATTTCAAAGATCGCCCAGGTTAACCAGGAACTTAATACTCTATCACATTCTGAATATGAATATAGCTGAGTTATTAATTGTAGGTAATACTTAGAATACCAGATACACATTTAGCATTAAAAAGCAATCCATGTGATTTCTTTAGCAGTCGTTCATTATTTTTTGTGTATCAGCCTCCACACAAAGCCGAGCGCAGTGCGGTATACTGTAATGATGCTCAGTCAGTCTGCCGGACTGCACCTGAACCATCTTAAAAACACGAAGCCTCAATAAGCTCATTTGTAAAGTTAGTAAAGAATGGCGCTATATAATCTAAGGAAGCTGAATGTGAACTCCTAGCTGGAGCAAAGAGAGGGAGAGAGGGGCGGGGCAGAGAAGGAGGCGGAGGCGCTGCTAGGCAACCGGCTCCTGAACATTCCACTCCGCTGAGCAGAGACCGTTAGGATTTAAAAATGCGAAAGTTCGGCGCCGTTAGTATGGGCTGCCAGAAATGAGGAGAAAATAAATACAGCTTTTTATAAATGTGTGCATTCAGATATCATTTAGAAATCTAGTTACAAGATTTAGCAGTTAGCTAAATATTTAAATAAATTTTAAATCTCTTAGCTAGATTTAACATTTAGTTAAATATTTAACTGGCCACTAAATCTGAATATATAACAATTAGCATAACATAATTGTACCTGTGTGTGTATGTCTCAGAGTGTGTGTCTCAGTGTGTGTGTTTGTCTCAGTGTGTGTGTGTCTGTCACAGTGTGTGTGTGTCTCAGTGTGTGTGTCTCAGTGTGTTTGTGTCTCAGTGTGTTTGTGTCTCAGTGTTTGTGTCTCAGTGTATGTGTGTTTGTGTCTCAGTGCGTTAGTGTGTGTGTCTCAGTGTGTGTGTCTCAGTGTTTGTGTCTCAGTGTATGTGTGTGTGTCTCAGTGTGTTTGTCTCAGTGTGTGTGTTTGTCTCAGTGTGTGTGTCTCAGTGTGTTTGTATCTCAGTGCGTGAGTGTGTGTGTCTCTCAGTGTGTGTGTGTGTCTCAGTGTGTGTGTGTCTCTGTGTGTGTGTGTCTCAGTGTATGTGTGTGTGTTTGTGTCTCAGTGCGTGAGTGTGTCTGTCTCAGTGTGTGTCTCTCAGTGTGTGTGTGTGTGTCTCAGTGTGTGTGTTTGTCTCAGTGTGTGTGTGTGTCTCAGTGTGTTTGTGTCTCAGTGTGTGTGTCTCAATGTGTGTGTCTCGGTGGGTGTGTGTGTGTGTGTGTGATTGACACACACACACACCTGCACCTAAAATCTAGAGAAGTTTGGTGCCAAACCAATTATTTTTATTTAAGAACAATAATAAACAAAAAGCTAATTGAACAAAATATCAAACAATTTGAGGAAAGAAAAAGTGAAAACCCAAAATAACTATTTATAGTCACCTAATCACAGGTACTGACTCAATAACTGAGTCCAACCACAGAGCTGCAAAACTGCCCTCTGATCTGCACAAAAGGCAGTCCTGACTGAACAAAACTAACAGCCTTTATACCCTTCCAGACCTCCCCTCCTCCAGAATAAACCATTCTGCAGGTGGGTATATAGAAACAAACCAGCAAACAGTTATCAAGAATAAATAAAGTATTCAAAAGAAACAAATCAATGAATATATATAAACATTAATCTAACATGTGCATTAAAACTATGCTTTAAAACAAGCAGAGGGAAACGTACTGAAAATCAGTTGGCCCCCCTTTCTACAGCTACTGCCCTGACTACAGGAAGTCAGTACTCAGGGAAGTCAATAAAAGCTTCCCTCACCAACATGGCTGCTTCCCCCACTTCCTGTCAAGATGGAGGACCTCACCACCACACCCAACTCAGGTTACCTGAACCATTGCATATCAGTTTATCTCAACAATAGTACTGCAATACATTGTTCTGGAAGTGTGCTCCTTTCCAAACCAGCTCTCTAAACCGTACTCTTCATTAACCTTTCTTTTGTTTTTCAGGACTCTCCCAACCACAGGCCTCCAGTCCCCGTACAACAGGGAAGTGAATTGTGTTTTTATTATTTTCCTTACTAGACACAAGGATCAGCAACACCATACAAAAACTGTTTAAAAACATTTGCAGTAAATGTCCAGATACATACTGAGACAATGTGAGGGTCTCCTCCTCACACTCCTCCTCCTCCTCATCATCATCCTTATCTTCCTCATCCACGTCAATCAAGCTTGGCTGTTTCCAGACTTGACCCTTGACCGTTGTGACTTGAGACTAAACATAAATATATATATTAGAACAAACAGTTCTAGTAAATGTCCACACGTGGCAGCATTGTATAAGGAATAAGACCATAAGAAAGTTTACCAACGAGAGGAGGCCCCATTCAGCCCATCTTGCTCGTTTGGTTTTTAGTAACAATGATCCCAGAATCTCATCAAGCAGCTTCTTGAAGGATCCCAGGGTGTCAGCTTCAACAACATTACTGGGGAGTTGGTTCCAGACCCTCACAATTCTCTGTGTAAAAAAAGTGCCTACTATTTTCTGTTCTGAATGCCCCTTTATCTAATCTCCATTTATGACCCCTGGTCCTTTTTTCTTTTTCAAGTCAAAGAAGTCCCCGGGTTGACATTGTCTATCCCTTTTAGGATTTTGAATGTTTGAATCAGATCGCAGCGTAGTCTTCTTTGTTCAAGACTGAACAGATTCAATTCTTTGAGCCTGTCTGCATCGACATGCCTTTTAAACCCGGGATAATTCTGGTTGCTCTTCTTTGCACTCTTTCTAGAGCAGCAATATCCTTTTTGTAACGGTGACCAGAACTGAACACAATATTCTAGGTGAGGTCTTACTAATGCATTGTAAAGTTTTAACATTACTTCCCTTGATTTAAATTCAACACTTCTCACAATATATCCGAGCATCTTGTTGGCCTTTTTATAGCTTCCCCACATTGTCTAGATGAAGACATTTCTGAGTCAACATAAACTCCTAGGTCTTTTTCATAGATTCCTTCTTCAATTTCAGTATCTCCCATATGATATTTATAATGCACATTTTTATTGCCTGCGTGCAGTACTTTACACTTTCCTCTATTAAATGTCATTTGCCATGTGTCTGTCCAGTTCTGAATTCTGTCTAGATCATTTTGAATGACCTTTGCTGCTGCAACAGTGTTTGCCACTCCTCCTATTTTTGTGTCGTCTGCAAATTTAACGAGTTTGCTTACTATACCAGAATCCAAGTCATTAATGTAGATTAGGAATAGCAGAGGACCTAATACTGATCCCTGTGGTACACCACTGGTTACCTCACTCCATTTTGAGGTTTCTCCTCTAATCAGTACTTTCTGTTTTCTACATGTTAACCACTCCCTAATCCATGTGCATGCATTTCCTTGAATCCCTACTGCGTTCAGTTTGAGCATTAATCTTTTATCGCGGGACTTTGTCAAAAAACTTTCTGGAAATCTAAATAAACCATGTCTATCCATTGTCGATGTTGCATCCTCACAAAAGTCAAGCAGGTTAGTTAGACACGATCTCCCTTTCCTAAAACCATGCTGGCTGTCTCCCAGGATATTGTTACCATATAGGTAATTTTCCAATTTGGATCTTATTATAGATCCATAAGTTTATATAATAGAAGTCAGGCTTATTGGTCTATAGTTACCTGCTTCGGGTTTTCTCCCTTTTTGTGGTTCGGTATTACGTTTGCTATTTTTTTTCAGTCTGTCGGTACAACCCTGTGTCAAGAGACTGTTGCATGATCTTGGTTAGCGGTTTGTAAATAACTTCTTTCATTTCTTTGAGTACTATTGGGAGGATCTCATCTGGCCCAGGGGATTTGTTTATTTTAAGAGCTCCTAGTCCCTTTAACACTTCTGCCTCTGTTATGCTAAAGTTATTTAAAATTGTATAGGAACAGGTCGACATGCGGGGCATGTTGTCCGTGTCCTCCTCTGTAAAAACCTGTGAAAAGTAATCATTTAATATACTCGCTATTTTTTTTTCTTCGTCTGTGATTTTGCCGTTTGTGTCTCTTAGACATTTAACCTCCTCACTTACTGTTATAATATTGGAAAAACGTTTTGGAATTGGTTTTAGCCCCCTTAGCAATGTTCATTTCTGTCTCTCTGTTGGCCTTTCTAACTTCCTTTTTGACTTGTGTTTGCAGTTCCAAACAGGAGGAGTGGCAAACTCTGTTGCAACAGCAAAGGTCATTCAAAATGATCTCGACAGCATTCAGAACTGGGCAGACACATGGCAAATGACATTTAATAGAGGAAAGTGGAAGGTACTGCACGCAGGCAATACATTTCTCCCCCCTTCCTTTCTATATTGGTTAATTGTGGTCTCTAGTTTTTTATTTAACATCGCTGAGTCCCTTGTCCCTGTGGATTGCAACCACAATGTAGAAACATCTAGAGAATGGATGGGAATGGGCAATAAACATCACTGCTGTTTCTCTTAAAGCATGTTTATTTATTTCTAATACTGGACCCTGTCTTAATACTCTATCAAATTCTGAATATGAATATAGCTGAGTTATTAATTGTAGGTAATACTTAGAATACCAGATACATTTAGCATTAAAAGCAATCCATGTGATTTCTTTACCAGTCGTTCATTATTTTGTGTATCAGCCTCCACACAAAGCCGGCGCGGTGCGGTATACTGTAATGATGCTGCAGTCAGTCTGCCGGACTGCACCTGAACCATCTTAAAAACACGAAGCCTCCAATAAGCTCATTTGTAAAGTTAGTAAAGAATGGCGCTATATAATCTAAGGAAGCTGAATGTGAACTCCTAGCTGGAACAACGAGAGAGGGGAGAGGGGGCGGGGCAGAGAAGGAGGCGGAGGCGCTGCTGAGGCAACCGGCTCCTGAACATTCCACTCCGCTGAGCAGAGACCGTTAGGATTTAAAAATGCCAAAGTTCCGAGCGCCGTTAGTATGGGCTGCCAGAAATGAGGAGAAAATAAATACAGCTTTTTTTATAAATGTGTGCATTCAGATATCATTTAGAAATCTAGTTACAAGATTTAACAGTTAGCTAAATATTTAAATAAATCTTAAATCTCTTAGCTAGATTTAACAGTTAGCTAAATATTTAAATAAATCTTAAATCTCTTAGCTAGATTTAACATTTAGTTTAATATTTAACTGGCAAAAAACTCTGGGTTGTATGCAAATGAGCGTTTCACGCGATTTGATTAGCTCTTGTAATGTTGAAATTTGCATGTTTATCAATTAGCATTAAATAAGTGCATAGCATAAGAGTGTGTGTGTCAGTACCTGTGTGTGTGTGTGTGTGTGTGTGTGTCAGTCAATACGTGTGTGTGTGTGTGTGTGTGTGTCAGTATCTTTGTGTGTGTGTCAGTATCTTTGTCTGTGTTTGTGTGTCAGTATCTTTGTGTGTGTGTGTGTTTTTGTGTTTGTCAGTACCTGCAGGGAAATCTGTGTTGTGTGAAAGGTGAATTTTCCATTCTTTGATAAATGAGCAGAATATATCGATACAAAGCGTATAGCATTTAATATTTAGAGGAAAAAACATGCATTTGATCTCCCAAATAAAAAATATACCCTTTAATTCCAGTCTAAAGTCAGCTTACTAAAGATTAATTATGTGTGTGTCAGTACCTCTGTGTGTGTGTGTGTGTGTGTGTGCAGGTGAGTACCTGTGTGTGTGTGTGTGTGTGTGTCATTATATGTTTGTGTGTGTGTGTGTGTTTTTGTCAGTACCCGTGTGTGTGCGTGTCAGTACTTGTGTGTGTGTCAGTACCTCTGTGTGTGTTAGCACCTGTGTGTGTGAGTGTGTGTCTCTGTGTGTGTTTTTTGTTTCTCGGTGTATGTGTGTGTGTGTGTGTGTGTGTATCAGTACCTGTGTGTGTCAGTACCTCTGTGTGTGTGTGTGTCAGTACCTGTGTGTGTGTGGGTCTCTGTGTCTCTATGTGTGTGTGTCTCAGTGTGTGTGTGTGTGTGTGTGTCTGTCGTGAGTCTCAGTGTGTGTGTGTCTCAGTGTGTGTGTGTGTGTCTCAGTGCGTGTGTGTATCAGTGTGTGTGTGTGTCAGTGTGTCTGTGTGTGTCTCGGTGTGTGTCTCAGTGTGTGTGTGTGTGTGTGTCTGTGTGTGTCTCAGTGTACGTGTGTGTCTCAGTGTGTGTGTTTGTGTCTCAGTCACTTCAAGTCATACAAAGAGCATTTCAAGTGGGCGATAAAGTGGAGCGATGCGATCAAAAAAACGCCAAGTTAGAAGCAAAATTGTGTGAATCTTGGGCCCCAGCACCTTTCCAAGTGTGCCTATTTGCTTGATGCTTGACAAGATTGGCCTGATTGCTTCTCCTAACTTGGGCTTTTGTGTTTGATATCACCCCTTTAAACGGCTGTTGTGTTTTTCTAACTTGTTTATTTACATTGACAATGTTTGTCATGGGATTGAGAGGAGTTAGAAAAACGTGTTTGAAATGACCGAGAGTCTCTATACAGCTCCAAGAGTTTAGCTGTTTTCACCATGTTGCAGCGGCAAAACTAAATCGCTTAGAATTACCATCTGTACCAAAAGACTGAAACACTCTTACATCAAATGTGATAAAAAATATATATATACAGTACATGTATATCATCATGCTCCTCATCCTCATCATCCTCCTCATCCTCATCAGTTCAATCAGGGTGGCTGTTTCCAGACTTGACCCTTGACCGTTGTGTAGCAGTCGTATTTATTTCTTAGCAGACTTCCTTATCCAGACTCCGTTATCCAGGGTGACTTGCAATTATTACAAGTTCTCTCAGTACAAAGTAACACATTAAAAAATATCATGATACAGATACGAAAGTATAAAATCAATTCAAGTAAGAGGAAAATAATAAAGCACACAGTAAACTATATACAAGAGCAAATCAGACTAAAACCAGAACGCAGCTCTAAGCTATTCCTTATCCAATGCTGCCATCGTGTTGCCATTTAGTAGAACTGTTGGTATATTAATATTATTTTTTTTTTTATCAGAGCACAGCTCAGTGACAAGCGGTTGCTTGTGCCCTCTGCTGTTTACAATGGGTAGTACAGGTAGTGAAATTCAGTAACGAATTACTGTTATTATTATTTATTTCTTAGCAGACATCCAGGGCTTCTTACAATTGTTACAAGTTATCACAGTACAAAGTATCACATTATAAAACATCACATTACAGAATATTATAATACAGATAAAACAGATATGAAAGTACCATAAAATCAATTCAAGTAAGAGCAAAATAATAAAGCACACAGTAAATTATAAGAATGAATTCGACTAAGAGCAGCTAAACCTGATAGTAACTATTTGCTGATATGAGTCCCTTAGGAACAGGCAGTAAGCATGATAAATACATGAGAATGATTTCAAATAAGAGCAATTACAGAAAACGTTATTATTTATACACACAGTACTCTCCTGGCTATCCTGTAAATATTGTTTTTGCTGTATTTTAAGAATGTATCTGAAATGTCTATTTTTGCACAGGGGTTAAGGTTATTATGAGTCATTTCAAAAGGCAACTGAGCTGATAGATAGATAGATAGATAGATAGATAGATAGGCATATAGATATATTATAACCAACAGTTCTAGTAAATGGCCACACGATGGCAGCATTGTATAAGGAATAGCGAGAGCTGCGTTCTGCCCGTCTTCATGACGACCAGGTTTACAGCACAGGAAGCCCCGCGACCCGACACCTCCCCATGTGAGTTTAATTATTTACTCTTAAAACCAATACTATTTTAATCCACAGCAGAGACTGATAAAACAGCCTTTGTAGAGCAGTTGCCCTGCGGTGTGCAGGTCAGGGGAGCTGTGTGGGTGCTGGAGTCTTGGCAGAGCAGATTTCCACTCGATCACACAAGGGAATATAAAGGATGCCGTGTTCAGAGCTGACTCTGCGATTTAGTGCGAGGATAGATTGAAACCACTGAAGCTCCTTAAAAAAAAAAAAAAAAAAGAAAATGTACGTGGTCTTTAACTCGCTGTTTTTACAAACAAAAATTCAAAAATGAAAGCGTCGTTGCCTCTTATTTCCTACAAGCCCTTGTCTTTAACCACGGGAGCACACAGACTCTTACGGGGGTTGAAACCGCACATCACTTCGGATCCTTACTCATGTCTGTCCCATGGGAGTTCCCTGGCTGTAGTTTATGTGGCTGTTCTTTGATCTCATGCAGTGTTATAGGAGTGTGCAGAGCTGCTAGTCTGTGATGGTTGAAAAGTGCCTCCTATTTTCTGTTCTGAATGCCCCTTTATCTAATCTCCATTTCTGACCCCTGGTTTCTTTTTTTCAGGTCCAAGAAGTCCCTGGGTCGACATTGTCAATACCTTTTAGGATTTTTGAATGTTTGAATCAGATCGCCCGCGTAGTCTTCTTTGTTCAAGACTGAATAGATTCAATTCTTTTAGCCTGTCTGCATGTGACATGCCTTTTAAACCCGGAATAATTCTGGTTGCTCATCTTTGCACTCTTTCCAGAGCAACAATATCCTTTTGTAACGAGGTGACCAGAACTGAACACAATATTCTAGATGAGGTCTTACTAATGCATTGTAAAGTTTTTAATATTACTTCCCTTGATTTAATTTCAACACTTTTCATAATATATCCGAGCATCTTGTTGGCCTTTTTTTTTTATAGCTTCCCCACGTTGTCTAGATGAAGACATTTCTGAGTCAACATAAACTCCTGGGTCTTTTTCATAGATTCCTTCTTCAGTTTCAGTATCTCCCATATTTATAATGCACATTGGGATCAGTATTAGGTCCTCTGCTATTCCTAATCTACATTAATGATTTAGATTCTGGTATAGTAAGCAAACTCATTAAATGTGTAGACAACACAAAAATAGGAGGAGTGGCAAACACTGTTGCAGCAGCAAAGGTCATTCAAAATGATCTCGACAGCATTCAGAACTGGGCAGACACATGGCAAAGGACATTTAATAGAAGAAAGTGGAAGGTACTGCACGCAGGCAATACATTTCTCCCTCTTCCTTTGTATATTGGTTAATTGTGAGCTCTAGTTTTTTATTTAACATCGCTGAGTCCCTTGTCCATGTGGATTGCAACCACAATGTAGAAACATCTAGAGAATGGATGGGAATGGGCAATAAACATCTCTGCTGTTTCTCTTAAAGCGTGTTTATTTATTTCTAATACTGGACCCTGTCTTAATACTGTATCACATTCTGAATATGAATATAGCTGAGTTATTAATTGTAGGTAATACTTAGAATATCAGATACACATTTAGCATTAAAAAGCAATCCATGTGATTTCTTTACCAGTCGTTCATTATTTTGTGTATCAGCCTCCACACAAAGCCGAGCGCAGTGCGGTATACTGTAATGATGCTGCAGTCAGTCTGCCCGGACTGCACCTGAACCATCTTAAAAACACGAAGCCTCCAATAAGCTCATTTGTAAAGTTAGTAAAGAATGGCGCTATATAATCTAAGGAAGCTGAATGTGAACTCCTAGCTGGAGCAACGAGAGAGGGAGAGGGCGGGGCAGAGAAGGAGGCGGAGACAGCTGCTAGGCAACGGCTCCTGAACATTCCACTCCGCTGAGCAGAGACCGTTAGGATTTAAAAATGCGAAAGTTCCGAGCGCCGTTAGTATGGGCTGCCAGAAATGAGGAGAAAATAAATACAGCTTTTTATAAATGTGTGCATTCAGATATCATTTAGAAATCTAGTTACAAGATTTAACAGTTATAAATATTTAAATAAATATTAAATCTCTTAGCTAGATTTAACAGTTAGCTAAATATTTAAATAAATCTGAAATCTCTTGGCTACATTTGACATTTAGTTAAATATTTAACTGGCATCTAAATCTGGAGTTTGTATGCAAATGAGCTCCAAAAGCTTTGAACTTTCACGCAATTTGATTGGCTCTTGTAATGTTGAAATTTGCATATTTACCAATTAGCATAACATAAGTGCATAGCATAAGTGTGTGTGCGTGTGTCAATACCTGTGTCTGTGTGTCAGTACGTGCGTGTGTGTGTGTGTGTCAGTATCTGTGTATGTCTCAGTGTGTGTGTCTCAGTGTTAGAGTGTGTTTGTCTCAGTGCGTGTGTGTTTCTCTGTGTCTGTCTCAGTGAGTGTGTGTGTCTCAGTGAGTGTGTGTGTGTCTCAGTGTGTCTGTGTGTGTCTCAGTGTGTGTGTGTTTGTCTGTTGCAGTCTCAGTGTGTTTGTGTCTCAGTCACTTCAAGTCATACAAAGAGCATTTCAAGTGGAGCGATAAAGTGGAGCGAAGCGATCAAAAAAAGGCGTCAAGTTAGAAGCAAGAATTGTGTGAATCTTGGGCCCCAGCACCTTTCCTAGTGTGCCTATTTGCTTGATGCTTGATAAGATTGGCCTGATTGCTTCTCCTAACTTGTTCTTTTATGTTTGATATCACCACTTTAAACGGCTGTTGCGTTTTTCTAACTTGTTTATTTACATTGACAATGTTTTTGTCGTGGGATTGAGAGGAGTTAGAAAAACGTGTTTGAAACGGCCGAGAGTCTCTATACAGCTCCAAGAGTTTAGCTGTTTTCACCATGTTGCAGAGGCAAAACTAAATCACTTAGAATTACCATCTGTACCAAAAGTCTGAAACACTCTTACATCAAATGTGATAAAAAAATATATATATATACAGTACATGTATATCATCCTCCTCTTCATCCTCATCAGTTCAATCAGGGTGGCTGTTTCCAGACTTGACCCTTGACTGTTGTGTAGCAGTCGTATTTATTTCTTACAGACTTCCTTATCCAGACTCCGTTATCCAGGGTGACTTGCAATTGTTACAAGTTCTCTCAGTACAAAGTATCACATTAAAAAATATCATAATACAGATATGAAAATATAAAATCAATTCAAGTAAGAGCAAAATAATAAAGCACACAGTAAATTATAAACAAGAGCAAATTTGACTAAAAAGCAGAACGCTCTCGCTATTCCTTATCCAATGCTGCCATCGTGTGGCCATTTAGTAGAACAGTTGATTTATTAATTTTTTTTATTTTTTTATTATCAGAGCACAGCTCAGTGACAAGCGGTTGCTGGTGCCCTCTGCTGTTTACAATGGGTAGTACAGGTAGTGAAATTCACAATGACATTGTTACTGTTATTATTATTTATTTCTTAGCAGACATCCAGGGCTGCTTACAATTGTTACAAATTATCACAGTACAAAGTATCACATTACAAAACACATTACAGAATATTATAATACAGATAAGAGCAGATATGAAAGTACCGTAAAATCAATTCAAGTAAGAGCAAAATAATAAAGCACACAGTAAATTATAAGAGTGAATTCGACTAAGAGCAGCTAAACCTGATAGTAACTATTTGCTGATATGAATCCAGTAAGAACAGGCAGTAAGCATGATAAATACATGAGAATGATTTCAAATAAGAGCAATTACAGAAAACGTTATTATTTATACACAGTACTCTCCTGGCTATGCTGTAAATATTGTTTTTGCTGTATTTTAAGAATGTATCTGAAATGTCTATTTTTGCACAGGGGTTAAGGTTATTACGAGTCATTTCAACGGGCAACTGAGCTGATAGATAGATATAGATAGATATAGATTAGAACAAACAGTTCTAGTAAATGGCCACACGATGGCAGCATTGTATAAGGAATAGTGAGAGCTGCGTTCTGCCCGTCTCCATGAAGACCAGGTTTACAGCACAGGAAGCCCTGCGACCCGACACCTCCCCATGTGAGTTTAATTATTTATTCTTAAAACCAATACTATATATTTTTTTAATTTAGTCGTTGCCAATTAGTTTTTTTTTTTTTTTTTTCTCCCCAATTTGAAATGCCCAATTATTTTTAGGCTCAGCTCACCACTACCACCCCTGCGCTGACTCGGGAGGGGCGAAGATGAACACACGCTGTCCTCCGAAGCGTGTGCCGTCAGCCACCCGCTTCTTTACACTCTGCAGACTCACCGTGCAGCCGCCTCAGAGCTACAGCGTCGGAGGACAACGCAGCTCTGGGCAGCTTACAGGCAAGCCCGCAGGTGCCGGCCAGACTACAGGGGGTCGCTGGTGCGGTGAGCCGAGGACACCCTGGCCGACCCTAACCCTCCCTCCCCGGACGGCCGCCGGCCAATTGAGCACCGCCCCTGGGAGCTCCCGTCCCGCGGTCGGCTGTGGAATAGCCTGGACTCGAACCGGTGACGTCCAGGCTATAGGCGCATCCTGCACTCTAGCGAGTGCTTTTACTGAATGCGCCAAAACCAAAACCAATATTTTTAATCCACAGCAGGGACTGATAAACCAGCCTTTGTACAGCAGTTGCCCTGCGGTGTGCAGGTCAGGGAGCTGTGTGGGTGCTGGAGTGCGCGGCAGAGCAGATTTCCACTCGATCACACAAGGGAATATAAAGAGTGCCGTGTTCAGAGCTGACTCTGCGATTTAGTGTGGGGATATGTTGAAACCACTGAAGCTGTTTAAAAAAAAAAAAAAAAAATCGTCAATGTGGTCTTTAACTTTTTTTACAAACAAAAATTCAAAAATGAAAGCGTGTGTGCCGCTTATTTCCCTACAAGCCCTTGTCTTTAACCACGGGAGCACACAGACTCTTACGGGGGTTTGAAACCGCACATCACTTTGCGCGGATCCTTACTCATGTCTGTCTGTGACAGGAGTGAAAGGAGTCCCTCTTGTAATTTGCCCTCCTGACTACTGGCAGCGCTGTGCAGGAAGGACCGAGACACAGGAGAATGGCTGAGTCATGGTTGGGGCAGAAGCCACAGTGGGGGCGGCCATCTTAACTTGGGGCAGGACCTCATGGTTGAGCCCCATTATTGCAATCAGCTGTGCTGCGCTTGACGATTGGCTGAGGTGGGGCAGTGCACTGATTGTAGGGGCAGGGCTCGGCACTATTTAGGCTGTGGGGTTCTGCCATTTGGTCACCCTATCCTGGACTGAGACAGTTGTGCTGCGTGAGCTCTGTGAGTTTTGGTCTTTTGTTTGTTTTTGTTTTGTTTATATTCAGACTGAGGATTCCCAGACCGGATGCCTTCGAGTCCGGACTTTCCCCTGAGATCTTGGAAGCTGCAGGAATTACTTGTCCTGTTTTTTGAAGAGGCCACCTGCTGTGGTGTGGATCACTGAAAAACCCTGTGTCCGTGTTTCTCTTCTGTTTGGACTATTTGTTTTTCATTTCAAGCCTCTGCTTACCATCGCTGGTAACAGAGGCAGTTTCTTTTGCTGCCATTGTGTTGGAACCCTCTGCTCGGGACTTGTGTTTTTTTGTGGGAGTTATAAATAAAAATCCAACCCCAACTACGTGCTTCCTGTCTCCATCCTGTGTCACATCACTTCCTCCCATAACCCACCACACTGTCCCACAGGAGTTCCCTGGCTGTAGTTTGTGTGGCTGTTCTTTGATCTCATGCAGTGTTACAGGAGTGTGCAGAGCTGCTAGTCTGTGATGGTTGAAAAGTGCCTCCCTATTTTCTGTTCTGAATGCCCCTTTATCTAATCTCCATTTGTGACCACTGGTTTCTTTTTTCAGGTCCAAGAAGTCCCCTGGGTCGACATTGTCAATACCTTTTAGGATTTAGAATGCTTGAATCAGATCGCTGGGTAGTCTTCTTTGTTCAAGACTGAATAGATTCAATTCTTTTAGTCTGTGTGCATACGACATGCCTTTTAAACCCGGGATAATTCTGCTCTCTCTCCAGGGGTTTAGTACCTCCGTTTAGTACACTCCCACAGTACAGATCTTGCGACTAAGATGTCAGGGTAGTCTTTGTTTTTAGGATCATTTTCGATTACGCCCCATTGCGAGATACAAGCTCTTTCACAGTCTAACTCGGCCTCTGAGTATCTCAGAACCTGCAGGAACAGTAAGTCTACGCCCCGCTACAACACGCCCACAAAATGTGGGTTCTGATTCGGTCTGCGTGTGGCTTAATGCAAGCTCTGTGCCATTCAGTGACAGTACATTTCTCTGCAAATCTAAAATCCCACGGTGTGCCTGTAATAGATCCAAACCCATTAACAACTCGTCAGTAATATCAGCTACCCAGACCCTGTGATGAAAGGAGTATTGTCCAATCACAAATTTTAGCTCGCCAGTCCTAGTTGCTGACGTCACATCTCCGGTTACAGTCTTAATGCTGCAAGTCTCCGGAGCACTACAGTCTGATACTGATGCTATCTTCTCAAATAGTTTGGGACTCATGACAGTCAAATTTGCTCCGGTATCTATTACGGAATCAACATGCAACCCTTCTATGATACAGTGGATAACCAAACCGCACGCAGTCCCCAGTTTCCCAACATTAAACAGTTTCAGAGGCCTCCTTTACATTATTTCCCAGGTTCAGCCCCCTGCTCAATTGCAGACATTGCTTTGTCCCCCGTTTCACCCTCCTTATTTCAATCTCTTCTGAATTTTTGACAAAATCTTTGTACGTGTCCTCTCTTATGGCAATAGTGACACTCGCCATCAGATTTAACCGTTTTAAAGGTGCCCAAATCAATGATAGCCTTCCCCATGGCGTCCAATCTTTTAACCAAATTTGGTAACACCTCCCCTATGGCCAAATCATTGTTACCTTTCATTCCCTTGCAAGCAGACTCACCAGTTGTCGAGTCATTCTGGTTTTGAGTGTGGCGAACGATGTGCTGAACCGGCTTCTTTTCCCCCAACGGTTGCGTAGATGCACTCTGGCTGAATCTCTCGATTTGAGTACGTCTGTGAGTGTGCGAAAAGACCCTCCCTCAGGCGGATTTTCAACTCTCGGACTGGCAGCAAGCTGAGGAATTTATCAATGAGCAAAGCATCTCTGCAGCTCTCCGGCAGCTCAGTAAATGAAAGCACAAAGAGATGTTGTAGATCCTGGGCAAAATCAGCAAGGGACTCGTCTGGCTTTTTCTTCCTGGTTTCGTACTGGGCTTTGGCGAGTTTCTTCTGAGATCGCCCGTAGCGCAGCGCCAGGACATCCACCAGCCCCCTATAATCGGACGCAGCCTCCGTTTGTAGCAAGGTAAGTGTAGTCATAGCAGCTCCGTCTAGGCTGATAGCAAGCTGAGCCCGCTTCTCCCCGTCAGTCCAGCCATTTAGTGCACTGACCGTCTCGAAGTGCTGGTAGTCTGCTGCCCAGTCCATTTTCCCGTTAAACTTGCTTGGTTTCACTTTCTGTTGTGCAGACCCTGAAGCAGCAGCAGGAAGCGAGGTCCGCGGGCTCTGTTGTGCAGCACGGTTGGAGAGCGCTGTAGTCGGCAGTCTTTCTAGCTGCTCGATCCTCTCCTTCAGCAGGTTCTGTTCGCCAACAGCGGCATTGCGAACCGCTTGCAATTCGTGCTCGAAGCCTTCCAACTTCTCCCTGATTTTTCTGTGACCCTCTTCCATTTCGCTGCGGAGCTGGCTTGCAGTTTCTGCAATTTCGACTTTGCAAATCTGTTGGACCGCCTTAGTGTTAGTTTGTGTCAGATTTTAACTCGTTCTGACTGTGTTATTATTATTTGTTTATTTAGCAGACGCCTTTATCCAAGGAGACTTACAGAGACTAGGGTGTGTGAACTATGCATCAGCTGCAGAGTCACTTACAATTACGTCTCACCCGAAAGACGGAGCACAAGGAGGTTAAGTGACTTGCTCGGGGTCACACAGTGAGTCAGTGGCTGAGGTGGGATTTGAACCGGGGACCTCCTGGTTACAAGCCTGTTTTTTAACCACTGGACCACACAGCCTCCTTGACTGTGGAGCAACTGCACCAGCCTTGCCTTTAAATAAGAAACTCCTTTTTATTAGAACCCTGAAACACGTCCCTCCCATAGATAGCGTCATACCCTACAACATGTCCAAACATGTCCAAACATGCCTGCGCTCTACCCGTTCTCTGCAATGAGGACGTGGGGGGGTCAAAGTCCTCCACCGGCTAACATTTTTCTACATTTTCATATGCATACGTTATTTTATAAACAACCCATAAATGGCAATTTTGTTTTCAAAAAAAAAAAAGTTAAAATACAAAAACAGGGCATTAGACTTAAGATCTAACGGGTGACCAACCCTTGCAGGTTTGAATTCTGTCGATTCCTGTAATTGTAACATTTTTATTTTTAAATATATATTTAGCACTACAATACAACTTGCTTTCTCTTCTTTCTTTCTGTCTTTTCTTTGTAATAGTCTATAAACTAAGGGTACAACAGACACCATTTTTAGGGGAGGGCTATTTTTGACTGAAGTCCGGTAAAAAGGGACGGGTCATAAATCACTCAAAAGCGTGGGAAAAAGGGGGTGAGGCTTTAGAGCCATAAATCACTCAAAGCGTGGGGAAAGGGGAGGAGCTTAAGGGCCATAAATCAATCAAAGCATGGGGAAAAGGGGAGGAGCTTACGGGCTATAAATCAATCAAAGCGTGGGGAAAATGGGAGGAGCTTAAGGGCCATAAATCAACCAATAGAGACAGGGCTCAGGGTCATAAATCAATCAAAAGATGTGAAAGGGGCGGGGATTAGGGTCATAAATCAATCAAAGGGGCGGGACTTAGAAAAAGTGACAGACGCTGTCGTGCCTTTACTACTCATATTTATATTATTATTATTTTGAAGGTGGTGAATTGTGTGTGAATTGATGAATGTTTTAGTTTGTTTTGTAAAAAACAGCACATTTAAAATATACATGACTATTGAAATGTATTCAGTTTCTTAAAATTCCACATTTTGGTGTTTCTAAGAAATGTACAGATCAACCCTACAAAGCGACATTTGTCAAACAATTGTAGTTGACAGACAATTGTTTTAACCGAATTGTCTTATTTTACATTTGTATTTATTTTATGCAATATTTATTTTTTAGAGCCTTCATGAGAATGAAAGGTGTGGTAATGTCAAGATGGTCCTGTTTGAACAAAGAAGACTACGCGGTGATCTGATTCAAACATTCAAAATCCTAAAAGGTATAGACAATGTTGACCCAGGGGACTTCTTTGACCTGAAAAAAAAAAAGATATAATATAATGGTATAAAAAGTCCTAGCTAGGAGATCTCATGCGCCATACGACAAACCAGATAGTTTATCTCATCAAAACCAGATAGTTACCAGATAGTATTTTTTTTCGGTAACTAACTTCGTGCACACAAGATTAGTATTTATTTATTTATTTATTTTCACCATGTCCCTTTAGGGGTTCCGTATTAATGCAAACTCTGAAAAAAAGTATACATTATACTTACTCGTGCCTTAAGCTGAGATACAGTATTTTAAGTACAGTAGTTTGAGAAAAAAACATATATACTGTAATTATGTACATTCAGACTTCTTTTTCTAAACTGTTTAAAACATTAATTGCTGTATGTCTTCAGGATTACAGTCATCAATATTTAACATGGAAGAGTTTAACATGAGCAATGCTTTTGCTTTCTTGTTTTGAGAAGAAACAATTCGAATATATTCAAGTAAAATAAGCACCATTACCAGACTACAGATATCAGGGACACAGGGGCCACCTGACCTGCACCCTGAAGCAGGTCCTATCAAGTAGAAAAAAAAGAATGGAAAGCAATTCATTAAATGAACTATTGTACAGGCTTTTGTAAAAACAAACAGAAGAAATACAGAGAACACCAATAAAGCTAAATAATAAAGCAACACACCTGAGGAGAAATAATCTTAAACACTTTTCTATAATAGAACTATACAAAGAAATAAAAGAAAACAGGACACCAAGGTTCTGAGGTAATTAATAATTATATTATTTTCAATCAAGGCCACAGCACAAGCAACAAAATCACAGTCCTAACTACTACCAATAAGTGATTAAAAGTAATTTTGTAAAGTAGTAATAGACAATAAGAACACTAATCGCATTTAATTCTGCACATGGGGTTTTAACCTAGCCACCTAATAAGTAACAAAGTATATATGCCAAATGTAAAATAACTAACACAAGAGGTATGCTGGTTATGAAGTATATAAGAGTTAGCAGAGAATGGGAGGTCTGTATGTAAACAGTCTTACAATTACCATATACTTTCTCTCACATCTCACATAATAACTAAGCAAGGACAGCCGACCCTGAACCCTGACCCCTGACCCCTATTGTGATGCATTCTATTTACATTCCTTCTCCCCTCTCCCCTCACCCAATTGAAAAATGCAAGCTTCAAATAAGTTTAACTTGGCTTGGTAATTAACATGAAAGGACCTGATGCCAGGCCTAGCCAACAATAACAAGATTGTGTTGATTAGATAAGAATAACAGGCGAATAGCTTAAGAAAGGTGTCTGCTTTTCGAATGGTTAGTCTTTGATAAAGCGAATGTCTCTGACACAAGTGTTAAAATATCTATTGAGATTTACAAGTCTGTTAATTAAATGTATCTTTGAATTGGTTTTGCTCACAAACTTTATACTGTTTAGACATATACATGGTTTCCATAAAACTTTCTAAATATAAGAAAAACATTAACATTTTATTCTTAAATGTCTTTAATGAACAAGACCAAATACTATACACTTCATAATGAGGTATGTGTGTCAAATTGTATTCTTGTGACTGTTGGTATGATTGAAAATATTTGTTTTGTTCTAAATTTTAAAATAACACATACATAGTTGAATCTACAAATATTAAGGTATACTGTAAAATTAACAAATAGATGCACTATAGCAAAATATGTTTTTTTGCTCATGCTCTGAGCAGTGATATGTAATAAGGTATGGAATTATTCATCTTTTAATATATATATTATACAGTAAGATTGTACTTTTCACACTTGTTCCAAAATCCAGTGGTACATTTTTATAGGTGTGGGTGGAGCTTCCTGGAGGACCGGAAATGATGTCACACACAACACAGAGATGGGTTTTCAGTGGCCGTTGAGGGGAGGTGTTTAGCGGTTGTTCAAAACGTGTTGGGGGAAGCACAGTCGGTTGCCAGGTAGCAGATTAAAAACAGTGGGGGGTTGTTGCCACAGCTGAACAACAGAAAACATAGAAAGCGTGTGGCGATGCTGCAGATCAAATCACGTCCAGTTATTACCAAAAAACCGTTAATATCAAAAACCCGAATATCAACTGAACATCATCAACCCAGGAAACAAAAGAGAAATAAACAAAACAGTCTCAGTCTCCGCTTTTTACTGAACAAAGGCAGAATCCAACACAGAATCCAACACAGAATCCAACACAGCGCTCAATGCCTTGGGACAGGAAAAAAGGGTCCAGACGCGTGGGTCCACCAGAGTGGGGAGGAGAAGAGAAGGGTGCAGGGGTTGGGAAGAGGCAGTCGCCGTTTCAGGATTCTGGAAGTCAACACACACTCCAACAACACGTCTCCTTTCCAGCTGCTATCCCAGGACAGAGACCGAATGCAGAAACAGCACAGTCTAAATACTGTCCAGCCCCATATGAAAAGACACAATGTCTGATAATTGGTCCCAGTGACAATTGGTCCAATGCAATAATTGGTCCCTGTGACAATTGGTCCTCACATTCAATTGCCCCTGTGACAATTCACCCCTGCGATAATTGGTCCTGGTAACAACTGGTCCCCAAAACATATTCTCCATAAGAACAATTGTAAGTGTTTAAAGGTGTTGGAATATCATTGTAAACTGTAACAATTACTTGTAAACGCGGAGTGGTGGGAAACACGGGTTGTGTATTGGGTGTCTCTTTCTCCTGTCGCTGTTGCGCTCTCTCTCTCTCTCTCTTTCTGAAGCGTGTGGCAACTTCAACTGTGTCAGGTCTCTTTACTTCTCTGCTGTCTGTGATCAGCCGCTATGCGTAACACACTGGTCTGAGTTCTGGGAATTTACAAATTGCCATTAAACCCAATTAGCCACTACTACAACACTTATATCATTAATGTAGCCTATGTGTATTTGTGTTGTTGTTATTAACTGTTTACCTGGACAAGTTCCCTTGACAAAACTTTCACACTGTGATCTTTAAGAAGCAGCTGCAATCATTTTTCATTGTTCATTGGACCAGTAGAACCGACATGCTCTGATCTCTTAGAACTTACATCGGAACCAAAATCTGAACATCTAATTGGAACTTAAATAACTATATCATTTAATATATTGATTGTATACGATTCAGTGGGTTTTTATGTGTTTCATATTTTGAGCATTTGTCAGGTGGTTAATTGTGTCATGAGTCATGAATGATATGGTGTTGTAATAAGACGTTTTTGCACTTTCTGTGTAGGATACTAGTGTATCCTCTAAATATTCCAACACAGTGCTGCCTGTGTTTCTCCTAATGTTTCAACACAGTGCCTGTGTTAAAATGAACACAAAAATCTGTTGTCCTCAAGCACACAAGAAAAAAACCAAAAAATAACCATGGTCATGCACTAAACGGTGGTAAATTACCTGAAATACTGCATGTCAAGGGAAACCAATACTGGAAGGAATGATTGCTCTAATTCACTAACCTATGCACTAATAGACGGACAAGATGTGAAACCCAGGGCCTGGAGCTGTGAGGCAGCAGCACTAACCCCTGTGCCATGGTGCCACCCTAGTCACCCTAGTCCCACCCTAGTTTATTTTATTCTAATGAGAAATGACTGCCCTTTTCACCTTTGACCAACAGTTTATTTTAAAGTGGCCTGGCTTCCTCTTGAGGAAAATAACCATTGGTGCAGACTGACAGAAGATTTGTTATTGTTTCTGGTAGGGTTACAGTTTCTTTTATATTGAATATATTACAGAATTTTACATTTGACTCCACTCGAAATAAGTCTCTAACCCTGCAGACCAGGATTGCTGATCATTCTCATGCCATCTTAAAACCTTTATAGTTACAAGATCTATTTTAGGACAAGAAAATATTATGTACTGAAACAGTTTCAGGGAATACTGACTAAAAGATTTTCTGTGTCGTAACTATGGGCAGCAGTGTGGAGTAGTGGTCAGGGCTCTGGGCTCTTGCCCACAGGGTCATGGGTTCAATCCCAGGTGGGGACACTGCTGCTGTACCCTTGAGCAAGGTACTTTACCTAGATTGCTCCAGTAAAACCCAACTGTATAAATGGGGAATTGTATGTAAAAATAATGTGATAGCATGAAACAATTGTAAGTCGCTCTGGATAAGGGCTTCTGCTAAGAAATAAAATAATAATAACTGCAAATTACACAATAGCAGCTACTGAGAAACCGTTCTTTAAGAGGAAGTATGTTTTCTAAACAACAAAAGGGAAGGATGGAGGCTCTTTTTTTTGTTGAGACATTTTTCACAAGGCTAAAGATTGGCTTCTTATTCAATCAGCTTCTTATTTGCATAAATGTATTTATCTACGTTGAATAATTAGCCTTGAATTTAATGGGTTCAATCGAGTAGGGTCACTTATTTCTTGGCAGTTACCCAAAGAGGGGCATCCCTCTTCTAACTTCAATTGTTTTAGCCCGCCCAACGTGGTTTTCTAGGGCAAAAGAATCACGGCAAACATTCCATATAATACTATTGTTAATGTATTAATGTACACTTCAGCGATTGCTTCATGGTATTATTATTAGATTTTGAATCACTATTTTCTAGACATCCATTCAGTTACATCACGGGTAGCTGTCTTATTTCAGAGCCATTGTTTTACTATAATGATGTGGCAGGGATGGAGTTCATTTGGAGAGGGACAGGAGAAGCAGGTTGTGCTCCTGCAGGTAGTGGTTTATTGTTTGGTTATACAGTTAAAACCCCCTTTATCTGCCCCCCCCACTTATCCGCTCTTTCAATTACCCGCGAGCACTCGAGCAAATTTGTTTTATTACAGTATTTTAAACATACCTGTTTATTTTTTAAATCATATCATGCATGCCTCGTTTCCAACAAACGCCTTCCTGGAGGGCAAGTGTGTGTTTTTTTTATCAAGTGTTAAATGCTGTATTTAAGATGGCTTCCTCAAGAGCAAAAAGGAAACTGCACTAATCACCCAGCTTTCATACAGGTGTTGGTTTATGAAGAGCTCTGAGATTGGTCGAATGGAAATTTGAATGAGTCAATGGGAGGATAGGATGAACAGAGGGAGTATTGCTAGGAACTGTGGGAAAAAATAAAGATGAACCTGGCCTGGCTACTCACCCCAATTAAAGGGACAGGTGGGTGCAATATACACCCACATCATTATGTAGCAGGGCAATTGCTACAGTGTCACATGGCATTGCATGAAGTTTAGAGCACATAAGAAGAACATTTTGGAGTAAATAGTTTATACTTTTGGGCTATTTTATAATCATCTTTTTGGCTATTTCTGGCAGTTTTCAATCAAGCTTTCGGATGGACTTTATTAACTGGGCATCGTTTCAATACGTGTTTCAAACAGGATTCTTTTTTCTTCCTATGCAGAAATTTATAGAAATATTTTTCCATAAAAGTGAAGATTTTGTTTGGACAGAGACATTTCAGCATGAGTACACTTAAAAAGAATGACTGGGAGCTGGGCATAAGAGAGTGCTAGTGAGAGGTTACCCTCCACCCACTTCCAAGAAGCTGGGTGTTGTATTTCCTCCTGAACTTTGGTTTCAACAGGATGTTTTTGCACAATCAGTTTGTGTGAGGAAATAACTCAATACAGACATTAACTGTAAAATCCTATCACTCCTTTTTCCAAGTAATGATATTTCAGAAGTTGTACCTCCAGGCTTTTGCAACACACTGAGTTAACCCTTAAGAATATAGAACATAAAAAGTTTACAAACGAGAGGAGGCAATTCGCCCATCTTGCTCGTTTGGTTGTTAGTAACTTATTGATCCCAGAATCTCATCAAGCAGCTTCTTGAAGGATCCCAGGGTATCAGCTTCAACAACATTACTGGGGAGTTGGTTCCAAACCCTCACAATTCTCTGTGTAAAAAAAGTGCCTCCTATTTTCTGTTCTGAATGCCCCTTATCTAATCTCCATTTATGACCCCTGGTCCTTTTTTCTTTTTCAAGTCAAAGAAGTCCCCGGTTGACATTGTCTATACCTTTTAGGATTTTGAATGTTTAAATCAGATCGCTTGGCGTAGTCTTCTTTGTTCAAGACTGAATAGATTCAATTCTTTTAGCCTGTCTGCATACGACATGCCTTTTAAACCCGGGATAATTCTGGTTGCTCTTCTTTGCACTCTTTCTAGAGCAGCAATATCCTTCTTTTAACGAGTTAACCAGAACTGAACACAATATTCTAGGTGAGGTCTTACTAATGCATTGTAAAGTTTTAACATTACTTCCCTTGATTTAAATTCAACACTTCTCACAATATATCCGAGCATCTTGTTGGCCTTTTATGTAGCTTCCTCACACTGTCTAGATGAAGACATTTCTGAGTCAACATAAACTCCTAGATCTTTATCATAGATTCCTTCTTCAATTTCACTGTCTCCCATATGATATTTATAATGCACATTTTTATTTCCTGCATGCAATACTTTACACTTTTCTCTATTAAATTTCATTTGTCATGTGTCTGCCCAGTTTTGAATGTTGTCTAGTTCATTTTGAATGACCTTTACTGCTGCAACAGTGTTTGCCACTCCTCCAATTTTGTGTCGTCTGCAAATTTAACAAGTGTGCTTACTATACCAGAATCTAAATCATTAATGTAGATTAGGAATAGCAGAGGACCTAATACTGATCCCTGTGGTACACCACTGGTTACCTCACTCCATTTTGAGGTTTCTCCTCTAATCAGTACTTTCTGTTTTCTACATGTTAACCACTCCTTAATCCATGTGCATGCATTTCCTTGAATCCCTACTGTGTTCAGTTTGAGAATTAATGTGTAAAAACAGCGTGTTGGTTATCAGCTGCAGGAGCAGCGCTTACACACCAAGCATGTTATTTCTATGACAGGGACTGGTGAAAAGAAAAGAAAAGATCGTGGTTTCTAGCTGCAGGCACAGCGATCACACGCGAGGGTGATTTAGGGACCAGGACTGGTTAACCACGGTTGGATTACAAGCTGCAGGAGCAGCGATACTTTTATTTCAAGAAAACAACCAAAGCACAGTCGTGGTATGGAATATTCTTTATTACTATGAATTACACGTGATACCATTCATACAACCTTGGGAAGGAAAATAAGATGTCATGTCAGTGCTGTGAAGGAAAGATTCAGCTCCATCCGTGTTTGTGTTGGAACCTCGCTGTAGTGGGAACACTGTTGTTATGCGGGGGGAACATCCTTGCGGTCGCTCAGACACTCTCCTGCAGAGGGTGTTGTTGTTCTCTATTTCTCTGTGTTCCAGGAAGTCACTCATCCAAGGGAGCTCGACCACCACCTACCTGTGCTCCTGGCGACCGTCTCCAGTGAACACCATCTCTGTCACCTGTGTCACCAGCGCACTCCACCAGGGGGAGTCCATCCTCCACTTACCTGTGTTCCGGATCCAGGGGAATTCGTATCTCTACTTGCTTGTGTTCCTGGCTCACTCCACCAGAGGGAGCCCCAACCTCAACTCACCTGTGTTCCTGGCTCACTCCGTCAGAGGGAGCCCCAACCTCAACTCACCTGTGTTCCTGGCTCACTCCACCAGAGGGAGCCCCAACCTCAACTCACCTGTGTTCCTGGCTTACTCCACCAGAGGGAGCCCACTTGTTACTAACCTGTTTTACTGGTGAGCTCCATCACAAGGAGCCCAAACCCAGTTTACATGTCCTGTGGGAATTAGGACGCTTGTCAGGCAAAGCCTGTCACAACTTGATCGCCTCGCAGTAGCATAGATAGGGGAGAAGAAGTGAGATAGTTAGTGGCCCGTTACAGGGCAAACAAATAATTGAATAAGTTTATGTGTAAATAAAAGTATTCACCTGAATCAGTGATGTCGTTGTTCCAGTTCCTGACAAGAAAATACTGGTGTACAGCAGCACCACACTACCACTCTTTCACAATTATATATATATATATATATATATATATATATATATATATATATATATATATATATATACAGCTCTGGAAAAATTAAAGAGACCACTGCAAAATTATCAGTTTCTCTGGTTTTACTATTTATAGGTATGTGTCTGGGTAAAATGAACATTTTGTTTTTATTCTATAAACTACTGACAACATTTCTCCCAAATTCCAAATAAAAATATTGTCATTTAGAGCATTTATTTGCAGAAAATGACAACTGGTCAAAATAACAAAAAAGATGCAGTGTTGTCAGACCTCGATTAATGCAAAGAAAATAAGTTCATATTCATTTTTAAACAACACAATACTAATGTTTTAACTTAGGAAGAGTTCAGAAATCAATATTTGGTGCAATAACCCTGATTTTCAAGCACAGCTTTCATAAGACTTGGCATGCTCTCCACCAGTCTTTCACATTGATGTTGGGTGACTTTATGCCACTCCTGGCGCAAAAATTCAAGCAGCTTGGCTTTGTTTGATGGCTTGTGACCATCCATCTTCCTCTTGATCACATTCCAGAGGTTTTCAATGGGGTTCAGGTCTGGAGATTGGGCTGGCCATGACAGGGTCTTGATCTGGTGGTCCTCCATCCACACCTTGATTGACCTGGCTGTGTGGCATGGAGCATTGTCCTGCTGGAAAAACCAATCCTCAGAGTTGGGGAGCATTGTCAGAGCAGAAGGAAGCAAGTTTTCTTCCAGGACAACCTTGTACTTGGCTTGATTCATGCGTCCTTCACAAAGACAAATCTGCCCGATTCCAGCCTTGCTGAAGCACCCCCAGATGAGTCAAATTTTCAGCTTTGCCCAACACCTGGTCGTCTAATGGTTAGACGGAGACCTGGAGAGGCCTACAAGCCACAGTGTCTCGCACCCACTGTGAAATGTGGTGGAGGATTGGTGATGATCTGGGGGTGCTTCAGCAAGGCTGGAATCGGGCAGCTTTGGCATGAATCAAGCCAAGTACAAGGTTGTCCTGGAAGAAAACTTGCTTCCTTCTGCTCTGACAATGCTCCCCAACTCTGAGGATTGGTTTTTCCAGCAGGACAATGCTCCATGCCACACAGCCAGGTCAATCAAGGTGTGGATGGAGGACCACCAGATCAAGAACCTGTCATGGCCAGCCCAATCTCCAGACCTGAACCCCATTGAAAACCTCTGGAATGTGATCAAGAGGAAGATGGATGGTCACAAGCCATCAAACAAAGCCGAGCTGCTTGAATTTTTTTTTGCAGGAGTGGCATAAAGTCACCCAACATCAATGTGAAAGACTGGTGGAGAGCATGCCAAGACGCATGAAAGCTGTGCTTGAAAATCAGGGTTATTCCACCAAATATTGATTTCTGAACTCTTCCTAAGTTAAAACATTAGTATTGTGTTGTTTAAAATGAATATGAACTTATTTTCTTTGCATTATTCGAGATCTGACAACACTGCATCTTTTTTGTTATTTTGACCAGTTGTCATTTTCTGGAAATAAATGCTCTAAATGACAATATTTTTATTTGGAATTTGGGAGAAATGTTATCAGTAGTTTATAGAATAAAACAAAAATGTTCATTTTACCAGACACATACCTATAAATAGTAAAACCAGAGAAACTGATAATTTTGCAGTGGTCTCTTAATTTTTTTTCCAGAGCTATATATATATATATATATATATATATATATATATATATATATATATATATATACAAACACACACACATCGGGGCGTCACAAAATGTCACCTCTATGAACGGTGTGATACAATGAAACAAACACATGACTTTATTAATGCATGTTTTAATAACCAATAACTGTGCATTGGAAACAGGCTGAGCAGTTAAGTGGCTGATTTATATGCATTGTACAATTTGTTGTTTTAGTGGGTTTACAATTTATCTCTTTGGAAGAAAAAAGGCCTTATATTGTGTTTGCTATTTGGGATACATACCGTACAGTGTTCATTCATATCAACAGCAGGTTATAAACACATACAGTACAGTGTTCATTCATATCAACAGCAGGTTATAAACACATACAGTACAGTGTTCATTCATATCAACAGCAGGTTATAAACACATACAGTACAGTGTTCATTCATATCAACAGCAGGTTATAAACACATACAGTACAGTGTTCATTCATATCAACAGCATTATAAACACATACAGTACAGTGTTCATTCAATCAACAGCAGGTTATAAACACATACAGTACAGTGTTCATTCATATCAACAGCAGGTTATAAACACATACAGTACAGTGTTCATTCATATCAACAGCAGGTTATAAACACATACAGTACAGCGTTCATTCATATCAACAGCAGGTTATAAACATACATACAGTACAGCGTTCATTCATATCAACAGCAGGTTATAAACACATACAGTACAGTGTTCATTCATATCAACAGCAGGTTATAAACACATACAGTACAGTGTTCATTCATATCAACAGCAGGTTATAAACACATACAGTACAGCGTTCATTCATATCAACAGCAGGTTATAAACACATACAGTACAGTGTTCATTCATATCAACAGCATGTTATAAACACATACAGTACAGCGTTCATTCATATCAACAGCAGGTTATAAACACATACAGTTGTTCATTCAAAACACAGGTTATAAACACATACAGTACAGTGTTCATTCATATCAACAGCAGGTTATAAACACATACAGTACAGTGTTCATTCATATCAACAGCAGGTTATAAACACATACAGGTGTTCATTCAAACACATTATAAACACATACAGTACAGTGTTCATTCATATCAACAGCAGGTTATAAACACATACAGTACAGTGTTCATTCATATCAACAGCAGGTTATAAACACATACAGTACAGTGTTCATTCATATCAACAGCAGGTTATAAACACATACAGTACAGTAGTTATAAACACATACAGTACAGCGTTCATTCATATCAACAGCAGGTTATAAACATACATACAGTACAGTGTTCATTCATATCAACAGCAGGTTATAAACACATACAGTACAGTGTTCATTCATATCAACAGCAGGTTATAAACACATACAGTACAGTGTTCATTCATATCAACAGCAGGTTATAAACACATACAGTACAGGTTCATTCAAACAGGTTATAAACACATACAGTACAGTGTTCATTCATATCAACAGCATGTTATAAACACATACAGTACAGCGTTCATTCATATCAACAGCAGGTTATAAACACATACAGTACAGTGTTCATTCATATCAACAGCAGGTTATAAACACATACAGTACAGTGTTCATTCATATCAACAGCAGGTTATAAACACATACAACATATCAACAGCAGGTTATAAACACATACAGTACAGTGTTCATTCATCAACAGCAGGTTATAAACACAACAGTACAGTGTTCATTCATATCAACACAGGTTATAAACACATACAGTACAGTGTTCATTCATATCAACAGCAGGTTATAAACACATACAGTACAGTGTTCATTCAATCAACAGCAGGTTATAAACACATACAGTACAGCGTTCATTCATATCAACAGTGTTATAAACACATACAGTACATTCATTCATATCAACAGCAGGTTATAAACATACATACAGTACAGTGTTCATTCATATCAACAGCAGGTTATAAACACATACAGTACAGTGTTCATTCATATCAACAGCAGGTTATAAACATACATACAGTACAGTGTTCATTCATATCAACAGCAGGTTATAAACACATACAGTACAGTGTTCATTCATATCAACAGCAGGTTATAAACACATACAGTACAGCGTTCATTCATATCAACAGCAGGTTATAAACACATACAGTACAGCGTTCATTCATATCAACAGCAGGTTATAAACACATACAGTACAGTGTTCATTCATATCAACAGCAGGTTATAAACACATACAGTACAGCGTTCATTCATATCAACAGCAGGTTGTAAACACACCCATACGGAAAATAAATAGATTTTTAATATATGGCATTATATATTTTTTAAACCTGAAATGTATTTATAATATATTTTCTTAAACATGACATGTTGCTTAAATATATTTATAATATACTATAAATGTATTTTGTAAATCAACATATTCACATTTATACATTTTATTTTTCTAAATTATATTCAAAATACATTGTAAAATATGTTGTAAATAAATATATTCACATTAATATATTTAAAAGTGTATGCAGTGTTTTCAAACAATATCTTTATATATTGCATATAATGGGAGACTGCGACAGTCAGGCAGCATTAAATTTAAAACAAGAAGGCTTCATAAGTTTATCCATGTACAGCAGATAAAAACACAGACACTGTGATTTTAATTCGGTAAATAAGTTTATTCTTGACGGAACAAATATGGTCATTAATCAATCTTTCTGCAGATACCGAAGTGTTACAGATACCTCATAAAAAATAGCTGGGCTAAGCCTAGTATTTAGAAGAAAAAAAAAGAGGTCAATAACAATCAAGGACACAATAGGCTGTTCATATTGTAAAGCACCTTATATTTAAACTGTATGCCCACCAATATGAAAAAAAGAATGAATTTATAAAAATGTATTTCCAGTTTATTAGTGGTTATTTTTTTTTACTTTCATAGCTGTATTTTCAGCAACAATTCTATAGCTATTAATGAATTTTGAATTGGAAGCAGCAGTTTTTTGTAACGTCTCATAGTTTCAGAAGAACAATGTTAGCAGGTCTACAGAGAAGCAGCCCAAACACCAGTTGTAATGCAAACAGTCTTTTAGCATATGTTGAAAGCTTTTCATTTTTATACTTGAGTGTTTTATATACACTGAATTGAACAATACTTTTAGACAGTAGGAAATGAAAAAGTATAATGCATCTATAGGACATATATAACACTATAGGACTGCTTTGCAATAGCAGAGTAGAAGGATTTGATGTATGCAAATATCAGGGCTGTCAATGAAAAGCAAGCGCATGAGACACACAGTTCACGGGTTCCACACTTCCATTTTTATTATTGAGCTGCCAGCGGGAGACATTGTGGCTTTTATTTTAACAGCTTTCCCAGTAAACTGTATGAACCCAGCTGTTGCTTTGCTTCTGGTGAAACCATTCTCCTCCTCATAGTACATTCGATTGTATAAGGCATGGTCACAAGAGGTTCCTACACTAAAGGACCCTATAGCAAAATAGTTTTCATAATGATTGTAATCATATGGTACAGAAAACATTACGGCAATGCATTCAACAGAACTGTTGTTCTTGAAGACATCGTAGGTTAAGACGCCCACACTTCCACACGCTGTACCCCCAGTTTTGCTGAAGGAACACACTTCAGTTCTTTTTTCTTTGATTGTCGGCTGAGGAGGGTCAATATTATATCCACTGTAAGTGTAAAACCTGATAAAAAAGAATACTAGCATTACAATGATTATATGAGGGAATGTTATCTAGCAAGCAAAGATCTGTACAGATTTTGGAACAAAAACTGCATGCAAACATCAATTGGATAACATGCCAGTATATAATATATTGTTACAAACCCTCTGCGTGGGCTGGGTGTGAAAGAGAAGACCACAAAGTTGAAGTTAGCTTTACAGCTTAGCTAGTAGGACAGCAGTTTGTTGGAATTTATAAATCAGTGAAATGAAAACAAAATGCCAAACAGCCTTCAGTGTCAACAAAAAGTAAGATTATGAATCCTTACCTTGGGTTTGTTAGCGATAAATCAGAGTTATTTTCAATTGCAATAGTAACGTTTCTATTTGTTGGTATATTTCTGGAGATTTGCTCTACTGTTCCTCCTAGCAACGAGGCTCCTGCTATAGCTGCTGACACTGCCATTGTCACGCTGTATCACTCTTGCTAAAATACAAACAAATGCAAGTACATTAGCTTCTATGTATATTGGATTAGAAAGTTTACTGCTTTGGTATCCCCTGGTAAAAGCACAGCACAGAGAAAATGAAACAGCCCCCTTCTCAAAGTTTACTTATTATTATTATTATTATTATTATTATTATTATTATTATTATTATTATTATTAATATTAATGTATTTATTTCTTAGGAGACGCACTTACCAGGGCGACTTACAGTCGTAAACAAAACTGCTTTGGTATCCCCTGGTAAAAAGCACAGCACAGAGAAGATAATGAACTAGCCCCATTTTCAAAGTTTACTGCTTTGGTATCCCCTGGAAGCAGTGTGGAGTAGTGGTTAGGGCTCTGGACTCTTAACCGGAGTGTCGTGGGTTCAATCCCAGGTGGGGGACACTGCTGCTGTACCCTTGAGCAAGGTACTTTACCTAGATTGCTCCAGTAAAAACCCAACTGTATAAATGGGTAATTGTATGTAAAAATAATGTGATATCTTGTAACAATTTTAAGTCGCCCTGGATAAGGGCGTCTGCTAATTAATAATAATAATAAAAGCACAGCACAGTGTAGTAAAGCACATAAATGATAATGAACCAACCCCTTCTCAAAGTACACTGCTTTGGTATACCTCTCTGTGCTTTACAATACTTCCCTATGCTTTACCACACCTGAACTCATCTTACAGACTCAAACACTGAAATAAGAAGCACTCACAAAACAAACAGAACCTCCAAAAATGCACACATGTTTTAAACAGGTGAAATACATTTAAAATAAGCTTACCGTGGGTTGTGTTAAAGGACAGACACCCGTGTGGTGCAGTGGAAGCTTGTTTGAAAGCAGTGGGTACAACACCTTCATTTATATCCAAATGTAAGAGGTCCCTCCCATCATCCACCCATCATATACTGTTGAATCATTCCACAATGTTGGCAGCATCCTTTTCTAACCAACACATGATGACTCACCTGTAAATAACACATTCCATGGTCTTTAATATTCATCTGCCATGAAAATAATGTATAACGTGCTTGTACCAGCACTGGGGAAGTTTCTTTTAAAAAGCAACGTATTACTTTTAGAAAAATAACACAGTTTCAAATGACAGTTCAGTTACAGTTAGTTGCTTCTTGCACTTGCCTCCAGAGTATTTGTTAGCAATGTATTTTTAAAGCATGTCGTGTTCTCATTGCTGTCTGCCACTGAATCCTGCTTGCAGACCTGCACCGGGCACTCTTATGATATTAAAACCAGAAGCTGATGCTGCTGCCTGTGCAACCATAGTAATAGAAGGGTTAGAGTTCATAACTAAAGCATTGGCATTAGGAATTACTATGTACAAAAAAATAAAATAAAACATTTGCATTGTATCATTGCAGACACGATAAACGTGAAACTAAAAACACAATTACTTTTACTTGAAAATATGTTGTAAACAGTAACATCATAATAAAACTGATAAACCCGTTTCTGGGAAATGTCTCATTTGAAAATAAGTTGAATACAGCATAGGCGTAGGAAGCAAAACATATTAGTAGGGCTACAATCTCAAGTGTGTGTGTGTGTGGGGGGTGACGGGGGGTGGTTTGGAGCGTGTGGAGGTGGGGGGGGGGGGAGGTAATGTTTTTTTTTTTATGAAAGTGTTCATTTTTTGTTATTAAATTTACTGTGGAGTAAATGGAGTTATTCAATCCTAGTTTTATACTGTCATTTCAAATTACAATCATCTTCAAATTACACTATGTAACGCAATTTTTGTTCCTGGGTAGTAAGTGTTATTTCCTAATTGCTTATGCCTCAAAAGTATAGAAAATGGCTATTATTCCCCACAAACTTTGCTTTTGTGACCAGGAGTGATATTTTGAAATTTACCTATTTCCAATGAGAAAACGGGTGAATTTGTGTCTTTTCGTTCACAGCTCTGCTCTGCCTGAGAACTAGCTTGAGGGTGACTTTTCTGGCCATAGGGTGAGAAATATTATTTTTGGCGAGCGGCTTCAGTTTGAAGTGACACACCTCTAATGACCGAGACGAGAGAGAGAGAGAGAGAGAGAGAGAGAGAGAGAGAGAGAGAGAGAGAGAGAGAGAGAGAGAGAGAGAGAAAGAGAGAGAGAGAGAGAGAGAGAAAATTCAGTGCTTGGCAAATGGGAGAAGGCAAAATCCCTCACCTAGAAAAATGTAGAACTGGAATGCAGCTAGATTTGAGCCTAATACCATATATTCTACTCCTGCATGTAACATACAAAATGCACAGGTGCTGTGATGCATTTATGGATGAACAGAGAATTATTTTCTGGGCAATAGAATACCCCGAAATATCTACTATGCAGATTCTGGTCATGATTTAAAAAGTCACTGCCTTCTATGTGATAACATATGGAAAGAAGGTACATTACGCCTTGATTTAGTCGTGGCCTCTGAAGGCATGCTTTTAAAACAAGAAGAATAATAGTAGTCATTGACATTAATGAAAAAGACGTGGAATAGCTGACACAGATTTATTATTGTGGTGTACATTTGAACAGTTTCACTTCATCGTTCTCCGTATGGACACATCACCTCAGAATATTATAAGTAAATGTTCTGTATTTTGTTTAAATAAAAATGAGAATTTTTTATGCAAAAGTTGAAATGTGTTTTTATTTAAAGGTGTAGTGCCCCATAAAGTGGTTACCGTTTAAGCTCATGTTGAAAATAGTCCTGGGAAACTGGGCTAGCACAGGTATTTTAGTTGCTCCTGAGTGAAAGTAATATTAACGTGTTTTGAGTGGAAAACCTTTTGTTAAATTGATACTCGTGTTATCATGAAGCAGATTTAAAAGAGCTTATTGTGAAGAAGAGAGCCGAATAATATTATGTATTTCTTAGCAGACGCCCTTATCCAGGGCAACTTACAATTGTTACAAGATATCACATTATTTTTACATACAATTACCCATTTATACAGTTGGGTTTTTACTGGAGCAATCTAGGTAAAATACCTTGCTCAAGGGTACAGCAGCAGTGTCCCCCACCTGGGATTGAACCCACGACCCTCCGGTCAAGAGTCCAGAGCCCTAACCACTACTCCACACTGCTGCCCAATTAATTAGTAACAAGCTTAATTTTGTCTGAATGATTAAGCTTACCATAAAATCTGAAATGGCTCAAATTGCTATGAAATGGGTGTCTATTTCCATCATTGAATTGTTAAATGTTTTACAGATATGGCTGACAGATGACAAGGGGGTGAGTGTCTCCTGGGGCTGTGCTCTCACTGTTCACTGTGTGTTGTCAGGGGCAATGTTTGCTGCTGTGAGACTGTGCTGTGGATCTCCGATGGCTGATCCGGGCCCAGGTGGTCTGTGCCTCCTGGGGCTGTGCTCTCACTCTTCAGTGCTGTCTGTGTGTTTTCAGGGGCAATGCTTGTTGCCGTAGGGCTGTTAATCTTAATTTATTCACTGTTTTCTTTTTCTGTTTTTGATTTTTCGGTTTCTGCCAGATTTTAAAGGACCAGGAATTTTTGTTCAAAATATCTCAGACTGGCCTCACTGCCCTGCACCATGATCGTACCATTTTGATATATATTTATTGTAAGCACTGTGCTTCCAGGGTCCAATTCCTCAGATATTAGCATCTGTCTGCCTTTACCGATGCCTCCTTTTCTGATGTGGCTATACTGTGTGCAGATTGCTGCGTGCCAGGCCCTGGTGTATTCTGTGTTGAACAGCAGGTTGGTCGTTACAGTCCTGTCTCTAATCTGGGAGCAGTCTGCAATGAAAGTCTCTGGGCTCTCTCTCAGCATGCTGTCTTTTTTTTAGCTGTAAATGTTCTCCAATTGTTTATGTTCTCCAATTGTTAAATATTATTTATTTCATTCTAAGGCAATTAAATAGGTTTTTGTATTTAAGAGCTCTCTCTCTCTCTCTCTCTCTCTCTCTCTCTCTCTCTCTCTCGTGAGTGTGTGGAGTGAGTGGGTGGAGTTTTGGAAGGTGTGTGTCGAGAGGTCGAGGTTTGGTTTTCTTCTCTTTTCTATTTTGTACTGTTTTTTCCCGTTTTCAAACAGTTTTACAAAGTTTATTTTTCATTTTAAAAGTGTAGTTATGGGAGGTGTTTTTTTTGGTGTCGGCTTTTGTGGCCGAAATGGCCACTTCCGGGGAGACTAACCCCCGAACTACGCCTTTGAAAAATTAACTAGGAGACATGGAGTTCAAATTTCCCCGGAGCAGTTCTGCCCCTTGGAGAGGTGTGTGTTGGCAGTCGGGGAGATAGCTGGATGTGAGAATGTCAAATCGGCTTCATGCATGAATGGAGCTATTGTCATTTTTCTCAAAACAACGGAGCTAGTACAGAAAGTAGTTGAGAATGGGGTTGTGTTAAACGACACGTTCACGCCAGTGCTGCCGCTAGCAGGCCCGTCTCGGAAGATCACCATTTCGAATGTGCTGCCGTTTATCCGAAATGAGATTCTGGAGAGGGAACTGGTGAGATACGGGCAGGTAATGTCCGGGATTAAAAGGATTCCTCTGGGGCTCTCTCTGGCCAGATTAGACCGTTTTTACTGTTTTAAACACCATTTTAGCACTGTAAAGTCTTGTTTTATCACCCCTACTGGTTTGTCTGATCACTGTGTTTTAGTAGTAACTGTTTTAATTCCTGCAGTTAGAACGCGCAGCGCCTCCTGGCATTTTAACACCCTATTAACCAATGATGCACATTTTAAAACCTGTTTTAATTTTTTCTGGCAGCCTTGGAGAAGGCAAAAGGCCAGTTTTAGTTCCCTGACACAGTGGTGGGATGTGGGGAAGGTGCAGATTCGCCAGCTCTATCAGCAGTACACTGTGAGCGTTACAAGGGGCATCAATGAGTCAATGAGATCTTTGGAGAAGGACATTCTGGAGCTTCAGCAGGCTCTAGAGTCCACATCAAATAGTAGGCTTGTTGAGGATCTCAAAGGAAAAAAAGCATTACTCATTGACCTGCTGGACACAAAAGCACAGGGAGCGCTAACAAGATCAAGGTTCCAGAGTGCATCAGCAGGTGGGCGCCCCAACCAAATATTTCTTCAGCCTGGAGAAAAAACAGGGACAAAGCAAGCTGATCCACTGCCTACGTGCGGAGGATGGGAGGGAGCTGCAGGAGCCAGGAGAGATCCGCAGGAGAGCTGTGCAGTTTTACACAGAGCTGTTCTCCAGTCAGGTAGGAGGAGAAGACACAGCTAACACACACAATTTCCACCAAGGTCTGCCACAGGTCCTTGAAGAGGAGAGGAAGGGGCTGGAGAGAGCACTCTCTCTGCAGGAGCTCTCCACTGCCCTCAGTGGATTGAACAACGGGAAAGATCCTGGCATAGACGGCCTGCCCACAGAGTTCTATAAAACGTTCTGGAGTGAACTCGGGGAGGACCTCCTGGCGGTTTACAATGAAAGCCTGGCCAAAGGAGAGCTCCCACTTAGCTGCAGGACGGCTGTGGTAACGCTGCTGCCAAAAAAGGGGGACCTGTGTGAGATAAAGAACTGGAGACCTGTCTCACTGTTATGTTTGGACTACAAGTTGCTGTTGAAGACCCTGGCCAGTCGGCTGAGGGATGTCCTGGGCTCAGTGATACACTCAGACCAGACCTACTGTGTGCCGACAGGTCAATCTTTGACAACATATTTTGATTCGGGACATTTTGGAAGTCTCCAAGATATTTGGCTTAAACACTGGTCTGATTTCACTGGATCAGGAAAAGGCTTTTGACCGGGTTGAACACCAGTATTTGTGGAGGACCATGCAGGCCTTCAGGTTCGGCCCTGTCTTCATAGCCATGACTCAGGTGCTCTATCGTGACATTCACAGTGTACTGAAGATAAACGGTGGGCTAAGTGCTCCTTTCAGAGTACAGAGGGGGGTTAGACAGGGCTGTGCACTGTCAGGCATGTTGTACTCCCTGGCCATCGAACCCCTGCTCCAAGAACTGCGTCGAGGGATCAGTGGACTGTCTATACCGCACTGCCCCGGCCCCCCTGTCACAGTGTCAGCGTACGCTGACGACCTCGTGGTGATGGTCAAGGGGGAGCAGGACATCAAGACACTGCACAGCACCCTTGTACACTTTGAGACATTGTCCTCAGCCAAGGTGAACTGGAATAAAATCTGTGCACTGCTGCTGGGGCAGTGGGAGGACTGCGGACCCCCAGCGCTGCCTGGAGGGCTTCAATGGAGCAGGGGAGGATTCAAGTACTTGGGGGTGCACCTGGGGAACGACATCAGCGAGATAAAGAACTGGGACGGGGTGCTGGAGGGAGTGAAGGGGCGACTGGGCAGGTGGCGCTGGCTGCTCCCACAGCTGTCCTACAGAGGCAGAGCTCTGATTATTAACAACCTGGTGGCATCCACACTGTGGCACCGGCTGGTGTGTTTGGAACCACCACAGGGGCTGCTGGAAGAGGTGCAGAAGGTGATGCTGGATTTCTTCTGGGACGGGTTGCACTGGCTAAGGAAAGGAGTGCTGTACCTGCCAAGGGAGAAAGGAGGTCAGGGTGTGATGGATGTGAGCAGCCGGGTCTCAGCTTTCCGACTGCAGTAGGTCCAGCGGCTGCTATATGGACCTGACTCACTGTCCTGGAGACTGCTGGCCTGCACCCTGCTGAGGACAGCAGGAGCGCTACAGCTGGATAAGCACCTGTTCCTAGTGGATTCCAGCCAGGTGGACCTGTCATCGATCCCCATTTTCTACAGGAGCATGTTGAGGGCCTGGCGCCTTTTGAGGGTTGAGAGAGGGGAGGAGGCCCCCACTTTGCATTGGCTTCTGGAAGAGCCAATTGTAAACAACCCGCTCCTTGCTCCTCCAAGCACTGATGCCCCTGCATTGAACCACCAGCTAATCAGGCTCGCCTCACGAAGCTGCGCCACCTGCTGGACCTGCGGCAGGGCTGCTGGCTGAGTCTTGGAAGGCTGAGTGCTGAGCTGGGAGTGCACTCAGTATGAAGAGTGGAGAGGTTTCTGAGCCAGCTCAGATCCGCTTTGTCTCGGAGGGGCGGCTGCTTCCTGAAAGAGTTGTTCCAGGGACACCCTCTCCCTGATATCCCGCCCCTGTTCCCAGGCTTGCAGTGTCTCCTGCTTTCATGGAAGAAGCGGGGCCTCAGGGCCGCTACTGGAAGCAGAGGGGTTGAGTGGGAGGCTTGTCTCAAGCATGGAGGGCAAAGCCCTGTACAGAGTTTGCGTGCTTGTTAAGCATCAGACCCAGCTAACCACACTCCCTGACACACCCTGGAAAGCCAGGCTGGAAGAGGAGGAGAGTACAGTGCCAGCCTGGAGCAGCTTGTATAAACCCCCCCTCAATAAGAGAGCTGGGGATCTGCAGTGGAGGGTTTTACACATGATTGTTGCTGTCAATGCTTTTATCAGCATTATTAACCCCGGCGTGTCTGATTCCTGTCCGTTTTGTGCTCAGAGAGAGACCGTGTTTCATTGTTTTAGCGCATGCTCCCGATTAGCACCCATTTTTAGTCTTTTAGCTCAGTTTTTTACTGCTTTCAATTTAAATTTTAACATCACAGTTTTTATTTTTGGAAATGGGTATAGGAAGAAAACAAAAAGAATCGATCAGATTGTGAACTTCCTGGTGGGGCAGGCTAAGCTGGCTATTTATAAGAGTAGGAAGAACAGAGTGGAGAGGGAGGGGAGTGAGGATGTGCTGAGCATGTTTAAGATTCTGGTGAAATGTAGGCTGAAAGGAGATTATGAGTTTTATAAAGTGTTGAAAGATCTTGGAAAATTTGAGGAATTGTG
The DNA here is from genome assembly GCA_036884735.1 of Huso huso. Taxonomy (NCBI): domain Eukaryota; kingdom Metazoa; phylum Chordata; class Actinopteri; order Acipenseriformes; family Acipenseridae; genus Huso; species Huso huso. The sequence goes on along the minus strand of CM072699.1, from coordinate 12,312 downwards.
GTGTGTAAATGAGGTGCTGTGTGAATTAGAAGGAGTAAACTTACAAATTAATTTTTAACATAAAGGATGGAAAAGAGGATCTGTGTTTTCTTTTTTTGTATGGTGGTGGGGGGAAAATAATTGTGGTTGTTTTTTGTCATTGAAAAAAAAATATATATATACAGTATATGTATTAATGTATTGTTTTAATAATTAATTGAAAATAAAGGAAATTGAAGTGTCAAAAGTCTCTCTCCTTCTCTCTCTCTCTCCTTCTCTCTCTCTCCCTCTCTCTCTCTATCTATCTGCGGCAGGGTTTGTGAGCTGTGTGAGAGCGGTAGTGGTGAACTTGTCGCCATTTACTTCTATATTTATTTATTATATATTTATTAAACGTTTTTTTTTTAAGTATTTTTTCTATTCTTAGTACTTTTTAAACGTTTTAGCCAGTGTGTGCCCGAAGATGGGCTCCCACTCCGGTGGGTTGGGGGGGGCTTACTAGGCGCCACGGTTTAAAAGTTTTTTCCGAAAATAATGATTCTGTTGAAGATGTGCTGCTTGCCGTGGGGCGGGTGGTCGGTTTTGAAAAAATCAAATCCGCCTCACGGATGAACAAAGCTATAGTCGTTTTCCTTAACCAATAAAATCTGGTTAACAAAACTGTGGAAGAGGGATTTATGTTGAATGATTCTTTGGTAACTGTAACACCGTTATCTACGCCTCTTACCAAGGTAATATTGTCAACTATTCCCCCTTTTATTAATAATTCATTAATTGAAAGAGAACTTTCCAGATACAGTAAAATAATGTCGCCGATTAAAATGATTCCCCTTGGATGTAAAAATCCAGAAATTAAACATGTTATGTCTTTTAGGAGACAAGTTTTTGTAGCTTGGCGTTTTAATATAGAGGGCAGGGATTATGTTGTTTTTTGCCAGCACAGAGGTTTTTAAATGTTTTTCTTTCTTCGGGGAACAGGGCATCTTAAACGGACCTGCCCCAAGCTACAGACTGAAGAAGGGACAAGTAGTCGTAATGATGACGGGGAGGCGGCCCGTCTGTTCAGAGAGCGGAGGTAGAGGAGCCGCCGAGACCTGAGCCGCGGCTCAGGAGGAAGAGACCGAGGAGCCGGTACCAGCGCCGGCTGCAGCCGGGGACCGGGGCTGCAGCGCCGCCGACGAGACAAGGAGGGGTGCGCTGCAGTCATTAAGAAAAGAAAACTAAAAAAAAAGAACATCTGCTGCTGCCGACCCGGCGGCGGGTGAGGAGGAGTCTGTGTGGGGCCCGTTACGGTATCTCACGACAGCGGCGTGGGGTCTCAACCCTCCGCTGTGGTGGAGCCGAGCACCCGGTCTGAAGGGCAAGAGAAAGGCGGGCCTCAACCCGCGGATCTCTTGTCTGAGGACTCGGTGCAGGAAGGGAGCGATGTTGGGGTGATAGCCTCGGGGCTCAGGCAGGCCCTGTTGATGTCCCCAGTGATGAGACTCCTCAGCCTGCTGGGTCGGTAGCGGAGATGCCCGGCGGCTGATGGAGATTCTGCGGCGAGGAGGAGGGCGGATCGGCGGGATCGGAAGAGGATGGATGGCAGGGCGGGCTCTCCGACACCTCGCAGCTCTCTGACATCACGGCCAGCCAAAGGGGAAACTGTATTCACTAACAGAGATCAGCGACTTTCTCGAAAAAACAAAAGGTAAGAGGCGGTAGACATTAAATCCTTCTTCCCAGACCAGAAACAGTTTTTGTGTTCTGCAGATTTAATTTTAAGGAAATCGACTATAATTGAGTTTGAACAGAAAAAAGGTTCAGACTTAAAAATATGTCAGCTTAGTTCAGTAAATGTTAGGTTCATCTAAACATTTTTAATGGCTATTTTATTTAAGAATATTTTTTATTTTAACGTGTTTGTTACTTTTGAATAATCTATTTTTATCAATGGAGAAAATTATTTTAGGCTCTTTTAACGTGAACAGGTGCAGGGATTTTAATAAAAAGAGCACAATGATTTGATTTTTTTTAAACAGTAAGCATTCAAACGTGATTTTATTGAAGGAGACACACTCAGACAGCAGTAATCAGTCTCACTGGCAGTCTGAGTGGAGGGGCGACTGCATTTTAAGCCACGGTTCTAATTTTAGTGCTGGGGTTGCTGTTTTATTTTCTCCAGGATTTGGGGCGGAGATTTTATCTATTGAGGAGATTATTCAAGGTCGACTTTTAAAAGTACAGATAAAACACGCTGGTATTTTTATTGATTTTATTAATATTTATGCACCAAATGTTGGGGCGGAGAGGATTTTATTTTTTAAAATGCTGAGTCAGGTACTCAGGGGTTGCAGTACAGATAATTTCCTCGTGGGGTGGGGTGGGGGAACCCCATCCCCATCCCCATCCCCATCCCCATCCCCAATCTGTCAGGGAGCTGGCCACTGTATTAAATACATTTGGAGGATTTTTCATCCCACAAGTAGACAGTATACATGGATCAAATGCAATCAAAATCAGCTGTCAGGGGCACGCCTGGATAGGTTCTATACTCCACAGCAGCATATTATTAAATTCATTAAAAGCAGTATAGCACCCAGTAGCCTTTCTGATCATCATTTTGTTTCCGTCACTGTTTCACTACCAATCCAATCACATTCAAAATCATATTGGCACTTAATAACAATCTGCTACAGGATAAAAACTTCACTGATTATTTCGAGTTGTTTTGGAAAAATTGGCAAAATGAAAAAACTAATTATAGTAGTTTACAACAGTGGTGGGATATAGGGAAGATTCAAATAAAACTTTTCTGTCAACAGTACACACTCAATGTCACCAGGTCAGTGGATGCAGTGGTCAGTGAGCTGGAGAGAGAGATTGTTGAGTTTGAGAGTCAGCTGGCCAGCGAGAGCGATGAGGGGGCGTATCGGGGCCTGCAGGAGAGGAGGCAGCTCCTGGGCAGCCTGCTGGAGAAGAAGGTGAAGGGCTCTCTGCTCAGAGCCCGCTTTACTGAGCTGAAAGATATGGACGCCCCCACAGCCTTCTTCTTCGGCCTGGAGAGGAAGACAGCGGAGCGCAAGACAATGTGCTGTTTGAGGCTGCCCGGGGGGAGAGAGGTCTCCAGCCCTGCGGAGCTCAGGCGTGTTGCAGTGAGCTTTTATTCTGATCTCTACAAGGCTGAGGGCTGCGACCCGGGAGAGATGGAGCGGCTTCTCCAGGGTCTCCCCAGCCTGGACAAGGAGGAGAGCAGCGGACTGGACATTCCGTTGGCATTCCCAGAGCTCACTGCGGCCGTGGCGCAGCTCTCCAAAGGGAAGGCTCCCGGACTGGATGGACTGCCTGCAGAATTCTACCAGAAGTTTTGGAACTGTGTTGGTGAGGACCTGTACCAGGTCTTGCAGGAATGTGTCCGGGATGGGGAGCTGCCGCTGAGCTGCCTCAGGGCAGTGATAACACTGCTACCCAAGAAAGGAGACATCTGTAACATCAAGAACTGGCGCCCTGTCTCCTTGCTGTGCTCCGATTACAAACTGCTTTCCAAGGCTCTTGCTAATCGCCTAAAGACCAACTAGGATCAGTGGTGCACACAGACCAGTCAAAATATGTGCCCGAGAGATCGATTTTTGATAATTTGTTTTTATTAAGAGATCTTTTTAATGTGTCCAAAGTTTATAATGTTGGTTTTGGTTTAATTTTGCTTGATCAGGAAAAGGCTTTTGATAGAGTTGACCATGAGTATCTGTTTCGTGTTTTAAAAGCATTTGGTTTTGGCCCTGTTTTTACTTCTTTTATAAGACTCCTTTATCACAATGTTTTTAGTGTTGTGAAAATTAATAACGGTCTGACTGTCCCCTTCCCTGTGCAGAGGGGGATACGGCAAGGCTGCTACCTCTCAGGGATGCTCTATGCCCTCTCTATAGAGCCCCTGTTACACCAGCTGATGGAAAACCTGCCTGGATTGGCAGTGCCAGCTGCGCCCAATGCAACCCCTATCAAGCTCTCCGCATATGCTGACGATCTCAGCGTGTTTGTCACAACTGACCGAGACGTCGCTGTGCTGGAGTCACGCAGTATAATGTATGAAAAGGCAACCTCAGCACGAGTAAACTGGGCAAAAAGTGAAGCTTTTCTTGTTGGCAGCTGAGAGGATACCCCCCCTCCTTTACTGCCTTCAGTTTTAAGCTGGAATAAAACTGGGGTCAAACTTTTAGGTATTTATTTTGGGAATGAGCAGTTAATGCAGCAGAACTGGGAGGGGCTGCTGGACAGGGTGAAGGGGAGGCTGCAGAGCTGGCAGTGGCTCCTCTCTCGGCTCTCCTTCAGGGGCAGGGTCCTCATCATTAACAATCTTGTCGCCTCCATGCTTTGGCATAAGCTGGTGTGCCTGGATCCTCCCCTGGTTTTGTTAAACGAAATACAGAAATGCATGGTGCAGTTTTTTTGGAGCGGGCATCACTGGCTGCGCCCGGCTGTTTTGTATCTCCCCCGTGAAGAGGGAGGGCAGGGGCTCATTGATATCCCTAGCAGGATGGCAGCGTTTAGGCTGCAGGCTGCCCAGAGACTGCTGTACACACCACAGCTGAGCTGGAGAGACCTGGCGTTTTGTTTGTTGCAGAAGGCAGGGAGGCTGGGTTTTGACAGACATTTGTTTTTGATATCTCTTGATTGTTTTAGTGATGCAGGGTTGGAGGGTTTTTATAAGAATCTTTTAAATGCTTGGAGACTTTTAAAGATCACAAGGTCAGAAGAATCACAGAGCACACAGTGGGTTTTTGAAGAGCCCCTGTTTTTTAACCCCATTTTTAAATGTGAGGTTTGTAGCTCTGTTTTTTTATCCACTTTGTTTTTTAAAGCCGGTTTTACTAAACTGGGGCATTTAATTGATTTAAATCTTTTTAGTTGGAAAGCCAGCAGGGTTTTAACCCCTGCACTGAATATTAGATCAGAGCATTTCCTGGAGAAGGTGCTGAGTGATCTCCAGGCATCTCTCTGTCCGGCACTCTTGCAGTTTTTGAGCAGGTTTCTGGTGGAGTGTGTGGCTCCAGAGCAGGAACCCCTGTTCCCCGTAGTGCTGGTCTCCCCTTCAGTGACAGTGGAGGAGGAGGAGGAGGAGCCGGCTGGAAAGCTGCTGTCACTTAGGAAGGTCACTGAGGTGGCTTTCCACACAATTGAGAAAAATGCATTGTATGAAATCTGTGTGAAAACCAGACATGTTAATAAGCTGAAAGACCTGGTGGACACTAAGTGGAGGGCTCACCTTAGTGTCCCTGTTGATGAAGTTCCTGCCTGGGGTGCTGTATAAGCTTCCCTTGCCTAAGCGCCCGGAGACCTGCAATGGAGAGTGCTGCATGGCATTTTTTGCCACAAACCGTTATCTTAGCCGAGTGGAACCGGGGTCAGGGTCCAGTGCCCCTTCTGTCCCTGGAAGAGACTGTTTTCCATTTGTTTGTGGATTGCCCTCGGCTGCAGCCCTTCTTTTTGTTTTTAGAGAACCTGCTGGATTCCTTGGGGGTTACTTTTACTAAAACTTTTTTTGTTTTTAGTGTAAAGTACAGTTTTGCACGGAGGGATAGGTGCTCATTGGTTAACTATGTCCTTGGTCAGGCAAAATTAGCTATTTTAAAATCCCGAAAAAATAAGATTTTAGCCACTGGTTTTATAAATCTTATTAGTGTTTTTAGGATCCTGATGGTCTCCAGGATCAAGATGGAATTTGCTTATTTTAAAATGGTGCACGACCTGGACAATTTTTGAGAGACGTTGGTGCATTGGGAGGGGGTGTGCCGTGACTGAGGAGGGGCAGCTTGTTATGCTCTTGTGAGAAACTATGAAAGACTAAGATCTCATTGAACTGGACTTTTTTTTTTTTGAAACTGGGATGAGAAATGTTGGAATTGTTATGTTTTTTTTTGCACCAGTGTTTTTTTTTGTTTGTTTTGCTTTATTTAGTTTTTATAATTGTTTTCTAATTTATATAATAAAGGGATTTTAAGTCAAAAAGTCTCTCTCTCTCTCTCTCTCTCTCTCTCTCTCTCTCTCTCTCTCTCTCTCTCTCTCTCTCTCTCTCTCTCTCTCTCGTTGTTTTAACTGAATGATCTTTTCCTTAATTCCCACATGGAAATTCTAATTAGATTCAGGTGTTTTGCTAATTGCCTTGGCAAAGGGCTTATTGAGCTTGATTAATCATTATGTCTTTAAGTATCTTAAATGGGAGCTCTTTAATATGGCTATTACTTCCTGTGAAGGGGAGGGGTTCCTTTTTCTGGGGTGATTCTTTTTCGGGTTTGGTTTTGTGGATCCAGAGTGTTTGGAGGAAGGAGCAGGGTTTTTTTTGAAGAGGAAGGTTGCTGGTCTGTAAAGGAGAGACCGGGAAGCAATAATCTTTTGGTTGTTAGAAACAGTGTGTTTTTCTCTAATCTGCCATTTTCCAGTTTGAAAGTAACCAGTTCTCTAATCTCCTGCCAAATTGAAACTATCCACATCATTCAAATGGTTTATTTTTATCCTAAGAGCAACAACGGTGACTAATCCATTTCTTATCCAAATCATCACTTTTTGTCTCCTTACCTGGTTGGAAACTCCAAGCTCTACAGGACCCAGGAGGAACCGGGTGAGATCCCCTGATGGGGAGGAATCTCTTATTTTTTAGCTGCTGGATTATCTGTTCTGTTCTGACTGTTTGTTTGGGATTATTATCCTTTTTGTTTATTTATCAGGGTTTAACGAGCACCCCGCTCAGAAGTCTCGTTTTGTTTTGTGTTTAAACTGTTCTGGCTCAACTGCATTCTCAATACAGACCTGATATATAACAGCTTGGGACTTTCAAAGCATTGGCTGTTGTTGTTTCATGGACATTTTGTTTTCTATAAGGACTGCCTGATGGACTCCTTGGTAAACACTTTAATCAACATTGGCTATGTTAGTCTGTACATTACTGAAAGCTTTGATCTGTCCTAAATGACTGGTATTGATGCGTGTTCTGGTAAACATTTTGACTGGTCCAAATGCTGTCTGATTCAAACCCATGTACACCAAATATTTGACAGGAGGCTGTGTGGTCCAGTGGTTAAAGAAAAGGGCTTGTAACTAGAAGGTCCACGGTTCAAATCCCACTTCAACCACTGACTCATTGTGTGACCCTGAGCAAGTCACTTAACCTCCTTGTGCTCCGTCTTTCAGGTGAGACGTAATTGTAAGTGACTCTGCAGCTGATGCATAGTTCACACACCCGAGTCTCTGTAAGTTGCCTTGGATAAAGACATCTGCTAAATAAACAAATAATAATAAACACATCTGTCTACAAGTGTAATATTCCACGCATATTCAATAACATCTGCTATTTGAATTCTGGTGTTGTCTTCTGGTTTAATTTTCTTCCTATTTTCTAGGTGTTGTAAACAATCCTGACTTACCCAGCAATTTTTCTTGGTTCTGTCGCGCAATCCTACTGCTTTAGAGAGTTTATATTGTTCAGGGTAGTTTATTTGTATTTCCGTCATAAAATACTAGTTAATGGACGTTGCTTAAGGATTAGGTTTGTTACACATTTAGCATTAAAAAGCAATCCATGCGATTTCTTTACCAGTCGTTCATTATTTTGTGTATCAGCCTCCACACAAAGCCGAGCGCAGTGCGGTATACTGTAATGATGCTGCAGTCAGTCTGCCCGGACTGCACCTGAACCATCTTAAAAACACGAAGCCTCCAATAAGCTCATTTGTAAAAGTTAGTAAAGAATGGCGCTATATAATCTAAGGAAGCTGAATGTGAACTCCTAGCTGGAGCAACGAGAGAGGGAGAGAGGGGCGGGCAGAGAAGGAGGGGAGACGCTGCTAGGCAACCGGCTCCTGAACATTCCACTCCGCTGAGCAGAGACCGTTAGGATTTAAAAATGCGAAAGTTCCGAGAGCCGTTAGTTAATTAACGTTCGTTTCGTTTAATTAACATACTGTTGCTGGAATACATTTTGATTTTGAAGTAACCATATTTTAAATACTCAGATAGCACTGTATTAAAAAATACTTGCTTTGACCAACTAAAAGCTATGACCAGCAATTATAAGCGAGATTTAATATAAATGCTTGACGCACACACACAAATAATAATAATAATAATAATAATAATAATAATAAACATGTTTTGCTTAAATGTGTTGTTGAATGTCTACAGATCTTTTTGTTCCTTTTTTCTTACATATCACGTGTGCAGTTTAATTCTTTTGTATCAACAAAATTAAAATGGATAACGTTTTATTTATTTATTTATTTATTTATTTATTTATTTTAGCTGCCTGCTCGCATGCTCCTCAGAAGGCGCTGCTTGCTGTTTATCGCAGCGCGCTGAGCTGCCTCTCCGCACACTACGCGCCGTTTTGAAGCGCTGTGTTTAAGATATTTTCATGTTTCAACTCCTGGCTCCCTGTTAAAATGCAGTCTTACCTGCCATCAGTCCCCCTGCATCCTGATAAAACGTGCAAAACATGGATTTTTTTTTTAACATTGTCAAACTTAAGCCAGGGGAAATCATTTAGCCACTGTTGGTTGAACTTGTATTTTACACGACTGTGAACACGCTGCAACTAACTCGAAGCTCCCTGTTCGCTTTCACCTTCTGACACACCTGCATTGCTCATTTCCTGTAAAGACGTCGACATATCTGAATTTGTTATTTTCCTCATCTTGGTTTGACAAACTGTCTGGAAACGAGTAGCCATCGCACTGATAAATCAGTGAAACTGGCGGGTATGGGATTTGTAGTTTTTAATGTGTGATTAACAGTGGGCAGGGGATACCAATAAACTACATTCCCAGAGTGCATTACGATTGAGCTTTGAGTTTAGATCTGAATGTGAGGTTTTTTTTGTTTTTCTTTCCAGCTGAAAAAATAAATCACGTTTATTTTTTATAGTCTACCTTTAGGAATTTCTAGTCGCCTACGTGCGCCTAAATTAAAATGTATTTTCCACAAGCATTTTGTTCGTCTCATACGCAGAAACTGTTGAGATTTAATCTGCTCTACTGGACGACAGAGAAGACTCTGCCCATCAGCCGAAACAAAAACTGTTGTATGAGTGTATGCTAGGATTCGTCCCGACATCCACCGGAAATCTTTGCGATCCACGTACCGGACACCACTGTATTAAACTAACATGTTATTTGTTCTGAACACAGCTCCGTGACAAGCGGTCGCTGGTGCCCTCTGCTGTTTACAAGAGGTAGTACAGGAAGTGAAATTCACAATGACATTGTTACTGTTATTAGTATTTATTTCTTAGCAGACATCCAGGGTGACTTACAATTGTTACAAATGATCACAGTACAAAGTATCACATTATAAAATATCACATTACAGAATATCATAATACAGATAAGAGCAGTTATGAAAGTACCATAAAATCAATTCAAGTAAGAGCAAAATAATAAAGCACACAGTAAATTATAAGAGCGAATTCGACTAAGAGCAGCTAAACCTGATAGTAACTATTTGCTGATATGAGTCCAGTAAGAACACGTAGTAAGCATGATAAATACATGAGAATGATTTCAAATAAGAGCAATTACAGAAAACGTTATTATTTATACACACAGTACTCTCCTGGTTATCCTGTAAATATTGTTTTTGCTGTATTTTAAGAATGTATCTGAAATGTCTATTTTATGTACAGGGGTTAAGGTTAATCAGAGTAATTTCAAAGGACAACTGAACTGCGTTCAGATAGAGAGAGAGTGGGTGAGAGAGAATGAAACAAACAGTTCTATAAAATGGCCACACGATGGCAGCATTGGATAAGGAATAGCGAGAGCTCCGTTCTGCCTGTCTCCATGAAGTCCAGGTTTACAGCACAGGAAGTGTGTGCAGAGTTGCTAGTCTTTGATGGATTTTATATTTGGAACACAGTTAAAAGTGTAAATGTTAGAAATGATCCTATTATTTTTTAATCCAATGCAGTCCAGCAATCCAGTTTATTCTTGCACATTAATAACACCACTAGTAGCTTTCTGTGTGTAATTATTGTTTCCATTTCCAATATGGTCCTTGTTAGTGTAAGTGACATTTCCTTATTCAGTTGTATCAGTCTGAACCTCTTCTATACATTTCAGCTTCAGCCCTTGGGTTCCAATACAACTACAATCTAAAGTTAACAAACCAGGATTATTATTGTTACATGTTACTGTTTGCATCATTTCACCCTCATTCCATTAAAATTACATGTTCTAGTAATCAAACTGCAGCAGTGTACTTCTAAATGTGTTTCCAAAGGCTGTCCACATGAAGCACGCTGTAGTGTTATTTCTGTGACCTTAATGTTTTAAAATAATACTGCATTTTGTTTGTTCATTTTTGCCATTTCTGCATGAATGCCATCCCTGTACAGTGCAAACCTGTGTGAGGATCCATTGCTCCTGATCCAATCTAAATAAATCTGCATGCTGTTTGGATTAATAGACTTCTCTTCTCCTAGACAGGCAGCACAAATAGTGGAGCCGAGCAGTAAAGCAGTAAAGAAAAAACACTTCACAACAGTTCAGTGTGAAATCAATGCAAAGTTTATTAGTGGCTTCTGAATAGTGAAATGTGTAAAGGTGTTCTCTTTTAACAGCATCATCTACACTTCACACTGTCTTATAGAATGCAATCGACACTCAATATATAAAGATTTAAACATTCTATTTTAATGGCAGTGCTGATTTATATGTACAGCTCGGACAAAAGTTTAGCATCACCTAGAATTCTAGGATTGAGACAATTAAAAGAAAACATACTTTAGATGCTTTATTTATCATGAAGTATCAATTAAACTACACAATGAGATCGCAAGTCTCCTGGAAGCCATCATTGTACAGTATTCCATGTTAGATTTCAATTTCTCAGCTTTTTTAAGCATACAGACAACTGCAAAGCAGTGTGTAATTTAATATGTTAACAAGGTAACATTATTCAGCAGCTTTTATTCGACTATGAACCAAAATTATTTCATCTTATAGGGTGATGCAAAACTTTTGTTCATAGCCGTAGTTAAAACGTAAAAGTTTAGGATTCTCAACTCACACCCAAATGCATTAAAACAAAACATATGGACATAGTTTAGATATTTTATTTAACATCATGTAATCAAAGAAACTACAAAACTATATAACAAAACTCTAGTAAGCCAAAATACTAGTACGGCATTTCATGTTAGATTCCAAAATGTCACGTTTTTCAATTTGTCAGTTTTTCATTAAGTATATGGATAACTACAAAGCAGTGTGTAATTTAATTTGTTAACGTAACATTATTCAGCAGGTTTCATTCGACTTTATGAAGCAAAATTAGTTCATTCTATAGAGTGAGGCAAAACCTCTGGTCATATCTGTAGTCTATTTCTAACAGACTTAGCTGTGATTTTTAATATGAAACATGAAAATGTCTGAATTGCAACACAATGCAAAGAGATTCAAAGTAATACATTCATAGAAAAAAACATCAATAAAACAGAGTTCTGTGTATAAGGTTTCTTATCTTATTTGATCTAAAACAAGTCGTGGGTCTGGCTTGTTCTCAGCTGCGTCCCCAGTGGGTTCAAAGCCCAGCTCAGGACACTGGAAATGCAGCTGAACTCACACACTGAGAACAAGCAGGCAGCAGAGAAGACCGAGCCCACACTCCAGGGCTTACATCATGAGACACTAGC